>CAKNWW010200804.1:0-15809 GCA_932074435.1 Andricus kollari
GTTTAAATATTTAAGAGTATTCTCAGAAAACAAAGCATAGTCCAGGCATTTCGTACAAAAAAAGTTCAGTTCACCGTATTAAGTAGGTAATGCGCGTTTTTTTTGCTAAAATGGTTTATTAATGGGCCCCGATATAAATTATAAGTTTTCTTGAAATGAGACCCGTGCGCCTCGGAGATATTTTTGAAAAAAGTTCCAAAAATCGTGTTTGCGTAGACCGACCCGCCTTATGGCATTTTAGAGCAAAATGTTCAAAAGCAAAATTAAACTTGAGAAAATTCTGAAAAAGTGGAAGAAAAAAAACCTCCTATCTCCAATAGGTGCCGAGTTATGGTTCTTCAAAGAATCCGGATTTTTTTGAAAAACGAAACGGAGAAACTTAATGCTGAAGTTTGTATCTGTACTTTGGAACGTGTTAATTTTACAAAAAAATGTTGAAGACTTTAATTGAAGTAGGCGCAATTTTGAGTAATTCTAAAAAAAAATGCAATGGCCTAGCCCCAGTAGGTCATAAGTTGTGCCCTCCCAAAGTTGACCACTTATGACCTACTTTTTAGGGCAAATTAATCGTGTTCAGTTTTTTCAACATACTTCGCTTCTTGGTAAAGCTACTTAAGTGGTGAAGGAGTAAAAGTTTTACGACAGGAAATTGCGCGTAAATATAAAAGATGGAATCTTCTAGTCTACATAGATCAAAAGTTATGACTCTTTAAAGAAACAGAATTTTTGTGCTGTTTTGTGATATTTATACCCTGGCGGACCGGCCGAACGCAAGCATTACGCTACAGCATAATGGTAAAGTAATGGCAAAGTAATGCTAAAGAAATATGGCATTATAATTATTGAAAGAAGCAAAACAAATATGTAAACCGTTGAAACTATAATAATACGATAAAATTTACGTTAAATGATCATGCCGTAATTGCTACAAGTTGCTTGTACAGCGTTAAAAAATAAAAAAACAAAGTGGCTGTGATTGAAGTCGGGCCCCTGCATGCTGGCAACCCGCTTGAAGCCCCCGTTAGCAGACTGCAATGACAGACACATTATTTTTTCACTTTTCAACGCTGAAAAAGAAACTTGTTGCAATTACGGCATGACAATTACTTTAGCATTACTTTACCATTACTTTACCATTACGCTGTAGCGTAATGCTTGCGTTCGGCCGGTCCGCCAGGGTAGCCAAAAATTGTTTGTTTAAGCTGCTGATTTGGTACATCTCCTACAGAAAAACGTTAAGAGAATAAATTATAGAGCACTAAATTTTGCGTAAAATAAAAAAAAAATTTACGCTTTTATAGGTCACGAGTTATGACCATGGAGCTTTGACCCTTCCCATTCAGAGGGCTCTGTAGTCTGTACGAGGGTTGCCTTTGATATTTTGAGCCTTGGCAATACTAGTGTTTACATGTGCCATCTAACGATGCCAATTGAAAGTTTGACCTTTTTAAGCATAAACTTCTTCAGAACGTTTTGTCACTTGAGCATAACCTGTATTGTTTTCAGTGACTTGAAAATATTGTGAATCGTGATCATTTTCGTGCGATGATTTTTTACGATTTTCGACGTGGATTATCATGACAAGAGTGCATCGATCAACTCACTTCGACTTTTGGAAATGAAGCTCCATCCTTGGCCACTGTGAAACGCTGGTACAACGAATTTAATCGTGGCCGCAGTTCGCTCAGTGACGATAGTCGTGAAGGTCGCCCAATATCAGTCGTTGTCCCAACAAAAAATTGACCCTGTGCGTGAACTAATAATGCAAGATCGTCATGTGACTTATCGTGAGATTCAGGCATCCTTGGGCAAGCAATTTTACATCAACATTTGGCTGTCAAAAAAATTTGTTGCCGTTGAATCCCACATAACTTGACAATCGCTCAAAAAAAGGCTCGTGTGGATTGGTCAAAGCAAATGCTGAAAAAATTCGATCGCGGTGATTCAAAGCATGTCTATGCCATCGTAACAGGTGACGAAACATGGATTTATGCTTATGAGCCTGAAACTAAACAGCAGTCGACTGTGTGGATCTTCCAAGATGAACCAAATCCGACAAAAGTTGTTCGCGCACGAAGCACTTCGAAGCAAATGGTTGCCTGTTTTTTTGAAAAAAGCAACGTCGGACGGTCAATTCAGATGGTATACAACCATTTTTTTACCGGAGATTTTTGAAAAAATCAGGGAAATCAGCCGCCGAAGACGAATCATCCTCCACCACGACAATGCGAGCTCTCACACATCCGCTGCAACAAGGGACTTCTTGAGGGCTGAAAGCGTCGAATTGATGGATCATCCAGCCTACAGCCCTGACTTAGCACCTAATGACTTTTTTTTATTCCCATACATAAAAAGTAAATTAAGAGGTCGACGTTTTTCAACGCCTGAAGAAGCGGTTGATGCGTTCAAAATGCATGTTTCGGAGGTGCCTCAATCGGAGTGGAAAAAATGTTTCGAAAATTGGTTCAAGCGCATGCAAAAGTGTGTCGAGTTTCAGGGAGAATACTTTGAAAAACAATAAAGCCATTTTCGATGATCAATTATTGTCTTTTCATTATAAGGCTCAAAATATAAAAGGCATCCCACATATCTACTGGGAAATGTACTGCGACCGTATTTGACCATTTTTGTGGCATATATACATTTGTAGTTCATTACAAGTACAACTTTTTCTCCTTTTTTGTTAAACCACAATAAATTGTTTAACCATTGTTTAAATAATACGTTTCATACTATCAATTGTGCGCATATTTTATGTATTTACTTTGTGAAAATTACTTCCAGAATATCTGTCGAAAGTAAATGAAGAAAAAATATATAAATTGCCTGATTTTACATTGTTTATTTATTATTCATGAACAATTTTATTGAAGGGATTAGTTTTATAATGTCGTATTATTTGATGTTAAGAATGCCAAAAATTGATAAACTAATCATCGCAGAGAAAACAATTATTGCTAATTGTTGATAATAAAACAAGGTGTAAACAAATTAATTGCGTAATTATGAAAGTGATGAAAAAGCTAATGAAATAATTTACTAATTGACTGACTGATAAATTACTAACAAGTATGAGTACATAGTCAACATCTTAGTAATTTGAAAATTGTTTTGTAAGATGAACTCTTTTCTATACCACCCCGGAAGTAGAGTGCCAGGCGCTTTTTTGGGTTTCGTAGCCCCGGGCTGACACCCTTATGGTTTCGGTCGGGTGTCCGTCCGTCGGTCGTACAAAAGGGCATAAACGCCAAAATTTGCTACAGCAAAAGGACGTAAGCGCCAACAATTTTTTCCAACAATTTTTTTTCAACAATTCTTTTTTTCCCGAATTTTTTGTTTGCAAAACTATTTTTTTAAACTTTTGTTTTTTGACATTTTTTTTTAAATTGAAAATTTGTTTTCATAAACGAACCCGCACCAAATACATGGTAAAAAAGGTCCCTGTGGAATGTTCAAAATTTTGGATATTTTTTAGTTTATGCTAGATTTAGTTTATGTTAGATGTGGGTACATATTTTCACCTGTGGAGTGGAATATATCAAAGACTTTTTTTGACTAACAATGCGATGTAATCCCGTTGGAAGTGATAAGTGCCAAGCGTTCGGGCAACGCGCGAAGTGTTCATATAATCGCATGTTATCGAGCTTCAAACGAGAAATTCGATTTCTATTATCAAGAGGCGTTTGGTTGACTAAATCGTTGATACAAATAGCTAATTCACAAACGCATGACAAACGCTACTTTCGTTTGTAAGATTGCATCCTAAGTTCGTCGCAAAGCGTCAAGTTAAATGGCCAGACAAAAGAATCGATACCCAGCGTTGAAATTTTGCACTGATCAACCAGTTTATGTCAAGCACTCTAAGGACATTTACAGAATTCTCCTTTCGTGCCAACGCTCCCATCCTACCTTCAACGCTAAACGTTTAATAAAAGCACTCAGACAACAAAATAAACTCCCAGTGTTGCTGTTTGGCTTTGATTCGCCAGTTTTAATCAAGCAGTCCAAAACACCTTATAAGAAATGCTTATCTCGTTCTAACGGTCCCACTTTAACTTCAACGCTAAGCGTTTAAGAAAGCATCCAGACAACAAAATCAACTCCCAGCGTTGCTGTTTGGCATGATTAGCCACTTTAAGGCAAGTAGTCTGAACACATTATATGGAATACTTAACTCGTTCTTACGCTCCCTCTTTAACTTCAACGCTAAGCGTTTAAGAAATCACCTAGACAACAAAATCAACTCCCAGCGTTGCTTTTTTTTTGCAGTATCAGCCAGTTCAAGTCCGCAATAATCATTTCATTACGAACACAGCACCGCTGGGTGTTGATTTTGTGATCTACGTACATACTTACCTTTTAAGCTCAGCCATGAAGTTAAAGTTGGAGCGTTGGAACAAGATAAGCATTCCTTATAAAGTGTTTTATACTGCTTTGCTTAGACTGGCCAATCAAAGCCAATCAGGAACGCTGGGAGTTTATGATATTGTCTGAGTGCTTTTCTTAAACGCTTAGCGTTGAAGGTAGGATGGAAGCGCTGCCACGAAAGGAGAATTCTGTAAAGTGCTTGACATAAACTGGTTGATCAGTGCTCAATTGCAATGCTGTGTATCGATTCTATTGTCTGGCGTTTGTCATGCGTTTGTGAATTAGCTATTTGTATCACCGATTCAGACAACCAAACGCCTCTTGATAATAGAAATCGAATTTCGCGTTTCAAGCTCGATAACATGCAATCATATGAACGCTTTGTGCGTTGCCTAAGCGCTTAGCGCATCGTGCCAACGCTTATCGCTTATCACTTCCAACGCGATTACATCCCATTGTTTGTCCGTGCAATACTTTTTCTGCATAAACTTGCACGAGAGCAATGTAAAGGGCGGAAAAAAAGTCTGTGATATATTCCACTCCACAGGTAAAAATATGTACCAAAATATGACTTTTAAATCGTCGTAGCGCAATAACTGTTCATAATTTGAGTTTTTGCCATAAGGATTTTTTATTAGGAGAGCATAAACTAAAAAATATCAAAAACTGAAAATTCCACTGGGATCTTTTACCATGTACTTGATGCGCGGTCCTTTCTTTCCAACATTTTTTTTTAATTAATTTTTTTCTAATCAAATTTTTTTCACAAATTTAAAAAATATTTTGTTTCAAAATTCCGTTAAGACTTGAATTAACGTAACTTCCGTTTCCGGAATGAAAGTGTTAGGTAGCGATACCCTCGTGAAAAGAAGAACAACTTAAGGCTACAGTATAGGCAGGTATAGGCCTGTCTTAAAGTGATCTTTAACTCATCTTTTCTGGTACCCAGAAGACCACATTTCTTTTGTCCCAGCCAGCAGTTTAAACCCCCAATATCCATAAATATAACGGAAACTGGTTAAAGCCTTTAGATCTCATAAATGCTCAGAAATCAGGACAGCTTCTTTAGGGCTTTTAGGTATAGCTAGTCTGTTGATACAGACAGCTATCGTTATTTCAGAGAGAGAGAGAGAGAGAGAGAGAGCGTGGTGGGATTTTAATGCCCTAAAAATGATGCAGGTATACGATGAAGGGTACATACCAGAAAAAGACCAAACGTTGTTTGAAACTGATCTTAAATTGGTATTCAGCTGATCTTTCTTTTCACGAAGGTAATTGAGTGGTGCTAGTTGTAGTGAATTTGCAGTGGAATTTGAGGTAAGTTGATGGGAGGAGTGTGTTAGAGGGTTTTATGAGTGAGAGTTTGTACGTTCAAAGGAATTAAAGTGAATACTTGTGTGATGTTTTGAGAGTTTGAGACTGTTTTGGGTAGGCTGAGAGGTTAGGTTGTTTAACGTGAGGAGCAGGGTGGGGAGACAGGTGCAGCTGAGTAGCGGCGATAGGGAATGATAGGGAGAGACAAGCGCGGAAGAAGGTACGATTAGCAGGGTGAGGTAGCGCCGTGGTGACAGAAGCTACGCAAGTTACGTAAGGCGATATGGACAGAGGTGACTTCAAATCGTTTTGATGGATTCAGATGAGGAAGTATTCTGCACGCCGAAGAGTGAGACAAAAAAGAGGGGTCAATACAGGAAAACTGTAGAGAAAGAGAGATTGAGGACGGATAGTTTTGGCTCAATCGAACCATTCATAAATAAGAAGAAGGATAGGGCGAAAATAGGAAGTAGCGAAGACAAGATAGAAGTAGGATCCACACTGAAAAACCCGAAAATGATCAGAACACCGCCAGGAAAAGATCAAAATAGAGCGGGGGAGAAAGACATGGAGGAAGACAAAGACAAAGTTGAACATAGAGGGCTAATAGAAGTTGAAAAGTTAAAGCTAGAAGAATTGCGGGAAATGATGATAGAGGTAATACAGATGAACGAAAAAAGGCAGGAATAAAGAGGAGAGGAGATAAAACAAGAGATTAAGAAAGAAATGGCCGAACTTAGAAAAGAGTTGCGAAAGTGGGAAGAAGTTAGGGAAAATTTCGAAGAAAGGATGCAGACTTTAGAACAAAGATTAGAAAACCAGGATGAGCATCATAAAAAGATACCACAGTTCGAAGATAGGAAAGTGAAGATTGAAAAATCAAACCGGGAGTTGTGTGAAGGGGAGAGTGGGAATATTGAGAAGGAAAGACTAAGGGAAATAGAAAGAAGATTAGAAAGGAAAGAAAGTGATGAAAGAAAGAAAAACATAGTGATATAGGGTCTTCGATTAGAAGGGAAGGAATTAAGGGAAGGAGTGGAGGATGTGCTAAAAAGGATAGATGCTAAAGTAGAGATAAAGGAAATGCGAAGTGTAAGAAAGGAAGCGTGAAGAGAAGAAAAATGGCACTAGTGAAACTAAAGACATGAGAACATAAGAGGAAAGTGATGAAAAAGAAGAGGTTGTTATATGGAAGCACGGAGAGAATAGAGGATGATTTCACATGGATAGAAAGGAATATGCAGTATAAGTTAAGGCAAATAGCGGAAGAGGAAAGACGTAAGGGAAAAAGAACGTGGGTTAAGTATGGCAGAATATAGATAGAAGGTGTATGGTGGAATTGGGACGAAGAAAGAGAAGAGTTAGCGGTGCCAGGAAACTAGGAGAGAAAGGAACGGGAGATAGGAAGATAAGAAATATTATTAGAAACAAAAAGAGACGAGAAAAGATAGTAGGGAAGAATGGAGGATATGTTACTGGAATATAGCAGGATTGGAGCGAAAGGATAGGGAATTTATGAGAAATTTGGCAAAATATGATGTGGTAGTAATTATGAAGACGTGGCTAGGTGAAAAGGGATGAGAAAGAGTAAGGGGAAGGTTGACAAGAGGTTGCAAATGGCAAGTTCAAAATGTAAAGAGAAACAATAAAAAAGGCAGAGCAATGGGAGGAACGGTGATGGGAGTAAGGGACGGATGTATAGCAGGGAAGGATAGGAAAGGGAGGAAAGAGCAAAAGGAGGGTATAATAGTAGAAGAGGTAAATATGGGAGGAGCGAAGTGGAAGATAGTGGGGGTTTATGTGAACGGGGTTATGCAGGAGAAATCAGAGGAGATGAAAGAAATGATGGGGAATGGAGGGGGGAGCGAGGAAGAAAATCCAAAGACAAGATACTGAATAGGGAGAAAAGAAATTGTTAAAGAGCTTGAAAGAGCTGGGATGGTTTATCTTGAACGGAAATATAGAGGGAAATGAGGAAGGGGAATATACACGCTGAGAAGGAGGAAGGGGAACGGTAATTGATTATGTAATAGTGAACGATGATGTAAGAGAGAAGGTCAAGAAACTAGAGGTAGGGGATTACATAGATTCGGATCACGTTCCCGTAATAGTGACATTAGAGGGAGAAAAAAGTAATAACAATATGGATAAAATGAAGCGAAGGTAAAAGGAGCTGAAAAAGGGGATTAGTCAATGGAAGGAAAAGAACAGTTCAAAGAAAAGGTTAGAAATATCAAAATGAGAGAGGGAAATGTGGACGAGGAGTTGGAAATAGTGATAGGAGAAATAAAAGGAGGATTAGAAAGTACAAGCAAAAATAAGTTAGTACTGGAGGGGATAGAAATGGATCGCATGAGGAATGTAAAGAGAAAGAGAAGCAGATCAGAAAGGAATTAAAAAAAGGAGAAAAGAGAAAAGTAGTGGAGAAGAATATAGGAGAAAAAAGAAAGAGTATATTGAATTGTGTGATCAAAAGAAAGAGGAGGAGAATAAAAGGTTTGAGAAAGAGGCGGAGAAGGCTATGACGGAAGAAGAGGTTCGGAAAGTGGTAAAGAGAGAGAGAAAAATAAGAAAAAGAGTAAACCAGGATAATGAAATGGTAGAATGGAAAAAATATTTTATGGATTTGCTAGGAAGGGTAGAGAGAAAAGTTAGGAAAGGAGAAAAATATGGTAGAGAAAGAGATGAGGAAGAGGACATAACAAGGGAAGAAATAGTCAAGGTGTTAGGAATAATAAAAGATGGAAAGTCACCTCGTATAGATGAGATTCCAAATGATGTCTGGAAATATGGGGGGACAGAACTAAAGGAATGGGCATGAATAATGTGTAATAGAGTATGGAGAGGAGAGGGGTGACCAGAGTTATGGAAAGAAGAAGTAGTGGTACCCATAGTGAAGAAAGGCAAAGGGGAGGAGGTTAAAGATTATAGGGGTGTGACGCTGATGCCAACATTGTATAAAGCATATGTAACGGTTTTGTCGCAGAGACTGAAGAAAGAAGTTGAGGAAAAAGAGATAGAATCACCGAATCAGATAGGGTTTAGAAAAGGCATGGGGGTGATGGACAATATATATATTCTGAATTATCTGATAAATAAAAGGATTATAAGGGGGAAAGGGGCAATGAAAGCAATATTCGTAGACTTAAAAGCGGCGTTTGACTCCTTGGACCCAGTCGAGATCGAAAAAGTTATGGTGAAAAAGGGTATACGAGAGGGCTTAATAAAGAGAGTATCGGAAATTTTCAGAGACTGAAAGCAGGGTGAATGTAGGAGAGCAAGTAGGTGATAGTTTCTGGTTAGTGAGAGGAATAAGGCAAGGATGTCCTCTGAGCCCACTTTTATTTAATATATTAATCTCAGATTTAGAAGAATAAATAAAGATAAAGGGATGGGGAGGAGTTAGGATGGGAGAGGAAAAGGTATATACACTGGCATACGCGAACGATGTAGTGTTGATGGCAGAGGATGAAGAAGGGATGGCGGGCTTAATTACAAAGTTAGATAAATACTTAGATGGGAAAAAGTTGAATTTATGTGTAGAAAAGACAAAGATAATGAGGTTTAGAAGAGGAGGGGCAAGAAAGAAAGAATGGACTAATAGATGGAAGCGAGTGAAGTTAGAAGAAGTAAAGCAGTTCAAATATTTGGGATATACCTTGCAAATGAATGGAGATCATAGAGCTTATATAAGAGAAAGGATAAAAAAGTGGCAGGGATAATGAAACAGATATGGGGAATAGGAAAAATAAGGTTCAAGAAAGATTGGAGAAGGAGAATTTGGTTATTTGATACGTCGGTATGGCCGGTATTAGGTTATGGAGGGGAGATTTTGGGGGGTGGAAGGAAAAAAATTGAGAGTTCACAAGAAAGGTATATAAGGTGGACGCCAGGAGTAGACTGGCGGAGTCTGGATATATGGTTAGAGAAGAAGCACAGAGGGATGAATTAAGTACTAGAGTGGATAAGAGAGTATGGCAATTTGGGACAAAGTTAGGGGAGGGGAAGGGAGGGGTGTTAGCGAAAAAGGGTTTGAAGGAGGTAGAAGAAAGGAGAGGGAGGGCGGTAGAACTAACAAGATGGGAAGAAGCAAGGCGGGAGTTTCTCAGTGCTAGATATATAGGAGAGGGAAATGGAGTAAGCTATGAGGAATTGGAGAGAAGGGACAGGGAATGACAACTAATGGAAAGATTGGGAGTGATTGAAGAAGTACCAAAGAATTTAGAATAGGGATGGGGAGAGAGAAGATGGACCAGAATAGCAAGGTTGAGATTGGGAAACGAGGTAAGGGAGGGGATGTATTGGGAAAAGGAAGATAACAGAAAGTGCAGAATATGTGCATGGGAAGAGGAAACATGGGAGCATGTATGGGAAAGATGTAGGAGAGGAATGGAAGATAAAGGAAGCTGGCAAGAGAATGTGGTAAAGATTCTAGGGGAGGATGGAATGGGTGAGGAGTGGATGAGGGAGTTGTAGGGGGCTAGAGGGGCGAATGAGAAAGAATGAAAGAATTGATGTGGGAAAATGGCAAAATGAGAATGAGATAGAAGAGATCTGAAAGTGAAGGAAAAAGGAAACAGAAGTCGCATATGTGAGAAGCGTAAAGATCTGTAAGTAGTTATTATTATGTAATAGCATAAGTAGATTAAGATGCGGACGCGCTCGCTCTCACTCGCTCACTCTCTCGCTCTCTCGCTTTCGATCGCTCGCTCAATCTTCCGACTGTAAAATTGCGTTATATAAGTATAGAAGTAAGGAGATAGATATAAGAATTGATGTAAATAGTTGTAAATAATTTTAAATAGTAAGGATAAGATAATATAAAGTTTGTAGATGGTCTTGTAAGAAACTGAGGTCATGTAAACCCTTAGTGGACACATCATGAATAAAGAAGACTTAAATTAACGTCCTGATAGGCTACGAAACCCTTCCTTGTAGACGCTCAGCCCCTACTTTGCCTAATTTTTTTTCAGTGGTTTCCCGAATAGGACATCGGAAATCGTCATTCGAAATATTATAATAAAATATACAGGGTGTTCCAGTATTCAAAAAATATTTTTATATTTTTAAATTCTAAAAAAAATGGCGTCGAAAATAATTATAAAGAAATTTGCTACGAGTAATAAACAATTAAGGGTTAACCAATCAGAAGCACGCGTCAGACCGTCGTCAGTCCGTGGGCCATCAACAAGAGTGTGTACATAAACAAGTTCAGGGCGCAGTACCATGACGGTAGATTAGTAGAATACTAGAACAGTTTTGACCAACGAGGTGACTGGTAGAGCTTGTGCAGCTTGTTCCAGCAGGTTGTGACTCTCTGGTGTAACTTCACACGTCAACGAGATACAAAAATTGAAAAACATATTTACCACAATCAACCAAATTAGACAACATTCTCATGAATTCTGTAAAATTCCCTTGAATTCTGCAGAATTTTCGAGAACACAGTAGAATTCTGGTGAATTGTGAAGAATTCTTCTGAATTCCGCAGAATTACCTTAAAAGCAGCAAAACGCGCTCTAATTCTGTAGGAGTCTTTTGATTTCAGTAGAATTCATTTGAGTTCATTGGGATTCTCTTGAATTTTGTATCATTCTCATGAACTCAGTAAAATTCTCTTGAATTCAGTAGCACTTCTTTAAGTTCGGCAGAACTTTCTTCAATTCAGCAGAATTCTCTGAGGTTCGGCAGAATTCTCTTGAGATCAACACCATTCTCTTGAATAATTTAGAATTCTCCTGAATTCAGTAGAATTTCCTTGAATTAATTATGATTTTCTGGAATTCTGTTGAATTGAGCAGAATATTCTTGAAATTATCAAAATTCTTTTGAATTCAAGTGAATTCTCTAGAGTTAGGCAGAATTCCCTTGAATTAATCATAATTCTCTGGAATCCTGTAAAAATATCTTGTAAATTCAGTAGATTTCTCTTGAAATATGTAGAATTCTCTCAAACTTGATTTAATTCTCTTAAATTCATTAGAATTCTCCTTGGTTTTCCAGAATTCTCTTGAATTGAGTCAAATTATCGTGTTTTCTTTCGAATTCAGCAGAATATTCTTGAAATCAGCAGAATTCTTTCGAATTCAAGAGAATTTTCTAGATTTAGGCAGCATTCCCTTGAATTAATCATAATTCTCTGGAATTCTGTAAAACTGTCTCGTGAATTCAGTAAAATTGTCTTGAATTATGTAGAATTCTTTTGAATTGTGTATAATTTTTTTTGATTCAGCAGCATTCTCTTGAAATCTGTAAAATTCTCTGACACTTTTTTTAATTATCTTGAATTCAGTAGAATTCTCCTTGGTTAGGCAGAATTCTCTTGATTTGAGCAGAATTCTCTTGAATTTAGTAGAGTTATCTTGAATTCTCTAGAAATCTCTTGAACCCTTTTGAACTTATTACAAATTTCTTAACACTTCTGAATTCATTACAATAAGCTTTGATTTATTTTCAATTCATTAGTCTTTCCAATTTTTAATGTTGTAAACATTACAAAAAATGTCGGTGAAATTCCATTGAAAAAATGCAACACGACAAAGTCATAATCAAATGCTTGATGATTTCATTGCATGCGTTTAACAAAAAGTACCAATTATGAGTTGGAAAAGTGCGTGGGGTGATTATTTAAAATTTAAAATTCTTTAACTTTTTAGGTTGGATGAGACTCAGAAAGGGTTCGATGAAAGTACTTAGGGTGGTTTTTTTGATGCTGTATAATATTATTGCAGGAATTACGATATCTTCTGCTTTTAGAGCCTTGGATAGGTGTCTGGAGTAGCAATTTTTAATTTGAAATGTTTTGTTGCTGCTTTAGTTAAATGCAACTGAATGCATTCGTCAAATGTACTAGGGGTGGTTTTTTTGGGCTATCTAATATTATTGTAGGGATAGAGATATCAACTAGGGTCTTGGGAAAGGGCATGCGGTGATTGTTTTTAATTTGAACATTTTTTGGGCACTTAAGTTGAAGGTAACTGAGACGGGGTTTCTAGAATATGCTAGGGGTCGTTTTTAGGTTGTTAAATATTATTACAGGGATTGGAATACCTAATAAATTTTATAGATTTATTCTATAGGTCCACGATCTAGGTCCAGCTACGAATAATACACCAGAAATCCATTTAAAGTATATACTTATTATAAAAACACTCGTTGAAATACTAAAAGTATAAACACTCGAATACTCTCGTAATTAATTAGCATAAGCAATGCTTAAAGCTTTATTAGAATAACGCTCGAAGACAATCAATTCACCTTTCTTAAACGCTCGATACGTATAACTCCGCCGTTACAAGCACACCCCTGAACTCCCCCTCTCACACGCTCAAACGCTCTCCGCTCTCGATCAGTGCCCTCTCTATTAAACAATCTATACTAGAGTCTTTAATTTAAACTTCCCTTTTACAAGTCGCTAACACTCGGCCATCCTTTACTTCATCTCGTCCTCGAGATGATCCTCGTTATAATTCTTCCGTGGTAGCTTGGCAATTCTGGTTGATCTTCGGGGCGCTATATTTGTTTTGGTTCTGATCTGATCTTCCTTGTTATCTTGTATATTTTCCAGGTCCTTTCTTTCTTCTATGAGTGATTGCTGCATATCTCCGACCTTGTCTAACTCTTAAATCTGTTACGCCGTAAGTGTCACCTGGCAGGATCTTAGTAATAATCAGGGGTCGTCTGATACGTTTCTGAAACTTCTGCGGATCTCCCGTTTGCGTCGGAGCTGTTTCCATGAAGACGAGGTCTCCTATTTCATACTTTACACCTTGTAACCTGTTGCGATCATACCTCTCTTTAGATTTCTCCTGTTCCTCGATTATTCTCTCCTGAGCTTGTGCCTGTAGTTCCCTTGGATGATTGTATCGAGTTTCATCATCGGTCGTCAATTCTCGTAAGAACCCTTCATCATGACGTGGGATGTAGCCGTACACCAATTCAAAGGCACTCCTTCCAGTTGTCTTATTGACCAATTCGTTTAGATTACGCTGAGTTTCTTTCAGTTTAATATCCCAGTTTCGATCTTCTGGATCGTTCAAGCTAGCGATCATAACTGGAATCAACGTTTTATTAATGCGCTCAATTTGTCCATTAGCTTGTGGGTGCCGTGGAGAGTTCAGAGTATGTTTCATACCGTATTTGCTGCAGAATTCTTGGAATTGTTTCGATGAAAAACAGGATCCGCGACCCGAGATGATTCGATCCGGTGCTCCAAAGTTTAGAAGAAAATCATTAAGCATTCTGATTACGCATGCGACTTTCTTACTCGTTACAGCTTTTAGAATTGTGAATTTCGTTAAATTATCGATCAGCGCCAATACATGCTTGTTGCCCCGACTTGTCGTCACCAGCGGCCCTTCATGATCCATGTGGATGATAGCAAAAGGTCGATGACCTGGAGGAATCGGATGCAGAGTACCGGGCTGCTTGCCAGTCTTCCCGAGGCAAAATCCTAGTACTCGGCAAGTCCTCCCTACATGCTCTGTCACGAAAAATAGAGCTCTGCGTGAGGTTGGAGCGAGCTTTTCATAAATTTACTGTGCTCGCCTAGTACTCTCTAAAACCTATGTCATGAGAAATCGAGCATTACACGAGTCTGAGCAGAGGGAGTGCACGTAGAACATAAAATAGAGTACGAAGGGAGCTTGGAGGGAGCTCGGAGAGATATCGATGAAAACTCAATTACTATATAAAATATATCAAGTCCGACAAATTTGAAATCCTTCTTCAGAGAAATTAACTGATAAAATATCGGGTTTTCGGGGATTTTTTTCTTATAACAAAAATTCTTGACATCTCCATCTGGTAGGCGTTCGATGAGTTTAGACATTTTAATAAATTGCGGATGTGATTCTACCATTTGACTATCAATGTACCGTGCACTAATTTCCGTCGTCTTTTTCATACAAATGATTACTAATAGATAATTTGAATATTTTCCATGACTTTCTAAACAATTTTTAATTGTTTAAACAAATGTCACTTATTAAAACAATTATTTATAACCAAAAAATGGAAAAAATTATCGTGTTTTCTTATTGGAATGTAACAGTTTGTCATTTTTTGGAGAAGTGAATTTAAAAAAAAAACATTATGTAATTATTTAAACAATCTACTTATTGTTTATTCTCAAAATTTCTCAAAGTTGACCCAGAGATGTCCAGTTTTTTCTCAAATTGGTATCCTATACTACTTTTTTCTTGAATAATTATATAATTTTGATACGTATCTGTTAATGTTTAATAAATTTGTATTTGTTTAAACAATTTTGATTTGCTTAAGCAGTTTTTTTCGATACCTTTGAAAAAATGAAATAAAATACATATTTTTAATTCTTCAAACAAATATCATTTTTTTAAACCTTTACTTTTCTGAAAATATGCTTTAAATCGTATTTTCTGAATTAAACATAATATTGAATGATTTCGAGGAGGCTTGGACTTGTGAGGCTTAACAATTGTTAAACATTAAACAGTAGTGAAGGATACTGCTGAAAGAGGTGTTAAATTAATATCGGATTTTTACTGCTTGATAACAAAAAATGAGGACCAAAAACAATACTTACTGCAAGTATAAAAAATTACAGAAAACAGTTTCCAGATATCAGAAAGAAAACATTGTCTTCGGCCAAAAAATAATATTTTGTGATCAGCGTTGTAATTAGACTGCATATGAAATGGATTTAGATTATATTTCATTATAGCATTTGAAAGTCTTATGAATATCAATCGGACATACTGGAGGACACGAGAAATATATATTAAAATATATTTACGAAAATAATTCTATGTGTAATATTTTATATTATTGATCCACATTTTTTAATAGAAAACTGCTTAAACGAATAAAATTTTTTTAAACAATGACACGACGTTTTTACCAGAATTTACTACTCCTCGAAATCATTCAATATTATGCTTAATTCAGAAAATACGATTTAAAAAATAATGTTGGAAAATTAATTGTTTGAAAAAATCATATTTGTTTAAACAATTAAAAAAGTGGTTAATATATTCTTTCTATACACTATACAGTCAGAAGAATAATTATATGTATTTTATTTCATTTTTTTTAAGTTATCGAAAAAAACTGCTTAAGCAAATCAAAATTGTTTAAACAAATAGAAA
>CAKNWW010200837.1:0-13024 GCA_932074435.1 Andricus kollari
GTTACGTGTGACGTCCATGGGACCATTTATGGTCGTATATTAGACAACTTTTTGATGTCTTTAAGATAACAGTTGTAAAGACATTTTTAAGACGACTTTAGGACGAATTAAAGTTGACTTTTTCAAATGTCCCAAGGACGTCCTAAAACAGACATCTTTTGGCCGTCTTTCGAACACGTGTGCCCACTGGGGAGCTATTCCAGTGGTTATGGACTCAGTCAGCTCTACACCATTATAGCTACCAAATTACGTTCCACTATACCATTCCGGAATTTTTATAATTTTTAAGCAATAAGTGTAAACGTGAATCTCTAAATATATTAAAGGTTAAAAGATTTCGGTATTCAATGTTAAATAAATAAATATGAAGTTTCAACAATAAATATGTTGACACTTGCCTTTTTATTGCGAATCACGAAGCCACATTGGTATACATAAATTATCTTACATAGTTTCAGAAACTTTTTCACTATCTGATTCAAAAAAACCCTAGGACTGTACCTCGAGGAAACTAGTTAATATTTTTAAATTATCCAAAATTTTTTTGCCATATTTTAGATAAAAAATTTCGAATTTTAAAATTTTGATCCTAAATTTGTTATCAGAAACCCAACAAAACATCTAGTATGCTGAGTCTCATTGAAATTCATCAGTTTATTAAATTTCTCAACAAATTGATTACTATTTTGGATCAAACTTTTCGAATTTTTACTCAAAAATTGTTGCCAGAAATCCAAAAAATTCCCTAGTATTGAGCTTCATATACATCCGTCAGTTTATTGAATTTTTACAGAATTTGGATAAAAACTATTGAATTAAAAATTAATAATTTCTAGAAAAAGGTCTTTCTCCTTCACTTCGGTGGGATTCAAACACCACGTCTTCCGATTGCCGGTCGATTGCTTTAACCACTACGCTACTAGAGAGATCGAAGGTAGATGCTTTTTCCAGATAAACGCTTTTCATAGCAAGAAGTTGTGTTTAGAAAACAAACTAAATTAGATGGAATCTGTATTATCATCGGAGTTGGTAACGATCGATCATATGTAGATACCCAGTGGGCACAAAAATATGAACATCCCAAGAACGTCCTTGGGATGTTCCTAGGACGTCCAATGTCAATCCAAACAACGTCTCTAAGACGTCTAATGTCCTAAAGATGTCCTAAAGACGTCTTGAAGACATAGGACGTCCTCGGGACATCTTTTGGACTGACATTAGGCGTCTTAAGAGCATCCCTAGGATGTCCAAAAGACATGTTCCAAAAGACGTCTTAGGGATGTCCCGAAGACGTCTCTAGGACATCCTTAATTTTTTTGCCTACTGGGTACTTTCATAAACTATGAAACTGGTAATGTACAATATCAATCTAAGGTAACTCCTTAAGTGACACAAATTCTTAACGTCATTTCGGTCTAGATGGAAATTGAAAATTTATAAATTAAAAATTAATAATTTCTAGAAAAAGATCTTTCTGCTTTGCTCCGATGGGATTCGAACACTATTGTTACCAACTCCGATGATATTACAGATTCAGTTATTTAAGCAGTTATCTTAGATTGATATTGTAAATTATCAGTTTCATAGTTTATGAAAGTATCTACATATGATCGATCGTTACCAACTCCGAAGATAATACAGATTCCATCTAAATCCTGAATTTTTATTTCAAAATCGCTGTTAGCAATTCGAAAAACCTCGTAGTATCGGGGTTGAAAAAATTCTTGTTAATTTCAAAAGTTTCGACAACCTGAAACTTTCGAGTAGCTCGAAAGTACTCGAGTACTAGAATGTTTCGAGTTCTCAAAGACATTCGAAAAATCGAAAGTTTCGAGTTCTCGAAGATATTCGAGTTTTTGAGAGTTTCGAGTTCTCGAAGAAATTCAAGTACTCGAAAATTTTCGAGCTTTCTGGAAAGCTCGATCTCGACTCGACCCGAAAGCTAACAAGCTCGACTCTACTCGTTCGAACTTCGCGTTTTTTGCACACCTCTATTTGTACTAACTAGATAACTAATAACAATAAATACAAATAACCTTAGGCGACCGATCTTGTAGTAGTATTAACGTTTATTCTTCAGCCTGTTGGCCATAAAAAATTGACTTGCTTACACTTTCCTTTTTTCAACATAATTTTCCTCAAACTAAGCCTTAAAATTAACATCCTTCCATAACTTATCTCTAGGATCGCACGCTCTTATCGCCTTGACTTCCTCGCTTCGCCTCGCTCGCATGTCCCTACTGTCTCGCTTCCGCGTCTACTACCTAATGCTTATCTACTATTTACTATATTTACATACTACTTATATCTACTTCCTCTCCTATTTACAATATTTCCTTCCCCATTCCTCTTCCTCCTTCCTTCTCTTTTTCTCCATCCTACCCAACACTCCGTTCACCCATGCTACTGCTCTTTTGTCCCCCCTTTCATGCATCAATATCTCCATGCTCATTTCACTTCCTTTCCACCTCTACGTACTCCTCCAACCACTGTTCCACTTTTGCGTACTCCTTCCCACACAGTTCACACATCCTCTTTTCCCTAGAGAGCCAGAACCTATTAAAATCTTCCATGCACCCACATTTCATCCTCGCTATAAGCTCCTGAATTCCTTTCTCACACAAATATTGCGCTCTCGCCCTTGGCATAATTCACACATAGTTCCCGTTAAACCTTGACTCTCTTATTCTCTCTTCCCCTGCTGTTTTCTCTCTCTCTCCATGTCATTTTTATTACCCAACTCATATACCTTCCTTCCTTTCTCGTGCATCCTTCTGACTTCATCCATCTGTAGTCCATTCGTTCCAAAATACTTTTCCCTTTCAGCCTCCGTCGTCCCACCCCCTCTCCTGTTCTCCTTCTCCTACCAAAACTCCCTGACCAGCTTACTTCCCCCTCTTCCAAAAATTTCTCCTAATATTTAAACGCCCGACTCCCCGCTAGAATTCCTACATTCGTTCTCCCCGTCTACCTCCTGCCAATATAATTAGGCGTGTTCCTTGCCAACCCCAAGACCGATGTTTTATATATGTCAGCCAAGTTTCATTGGGCTATAATGCAACGAATTATGCGGTTACGTCACCAGTATTGCGCAGTGCCACCCACAATAGGCCTCTCTCGGATGGAGGCCATGGTTCAGTTGGAAGTAGCAATAGGATCGAACCGAGGCGACGACCAGGCAATAGCCCCGGACAAACGCGAGGACATCGATTTAAGTGGTCGGACCAACTCAGAAGGGACATCCTTACCTGTTGGCAAAGAAGCTCACAGGCGCGAAGAGGATTCATGCAGAGGTTACATGACCGTTGGGTCAATATGCACCCGGAATATGCTCATAAAACGCCTCAGTATTTAAGAGATCAGGTATCCTTTTTGCGCAAAAACGGATTTGAAGCTCATTTTCGGTAAGAAGAAGAGCAACATCCTACAGCGAACATACTACCCGTTCCAGCAAGACCACCTTTGCAGATAGCCGATAATGCCAACATGAGAAGTAGGAGATCAATCCACCAAAAAGTCTTTCTCAGGATGGACAAATTATCTGAAGCTAATAATGCTCTCCCCGATTTGCTCCCCGAAGATGTTAATCTCTGGAATCTGAACTGTGTAGTTTACGAGAAGGCGGTCTCTCTGCTTAGCGAAAATAGAAGGAACGATACTTCAGTACGCCTGAGTAAGACTCGCGAGCGTATTGCACAGCTTCAGTTTAAAATTGAAACGGCGAGACGGCATGCATCAAATATTCAGTGCGTGATTAGCTACATTACATCAAATAAAAAATTCACTCCAAACGTTAGGGCACTTGCTCGAAACTTAAGGAAAGCACATCACACGATGAACAAGTGTAAACTTTTGACCATCAAGCAGCACTGGACGCAAAAAATAATATCTCTTTCAACAGCGAAATAGCGCCTTGAACGGCGAGTAAAATGGATTCAGGAAAAATTCCACCTTTTCTACTCATCCTTCCCGTCTGTCCAATAAAACATCACGTGCTGTTAAAAATCCGCCTAGTCCAGAAGAGATTCAAGTCTTCTGGGAGAAAGTGTATGGAGAAAATTATCAGCTAAATGAAGACGCTTCAGATATATCACTCTTTCGTAACTTTTCCGAAAGACAAAGGTTGCAGGCTCCAGAGAAAGAGTGTCCACAAATAACTGCTGAAGAAATGAAGAAAGTTATCGCTAGAATTAAGAACTTTTCAGCTCCAGGTCCAGATAAAATCAACAACTTTTGGTGGAAAAAGTTCGCTTCTACGCACCAAGATCTAGCTCGTATATTTGCTACTTTCTTAAACCGAGAACAACCCATTCTGCTGTGGCTAGTGAAAGGACGCACAGTATTGATCCCTAACACCGAAGATTTGTCAAGTCAACATAACTACAGGCCAATAGCTTGTTTAAACACCAGCTACAAGCTATTCACTGGCATCCTCAAAGAGAGGATATTAACATCTATCGAGGCGGTATGGAGTGCAATAATTGAACAACGTGGATGCAAGAGAGGGCTGGCAGGTTGCAGGGAGAACCTATGTAATAGACAGGTGTATTACCTAAGACTCGATCAGGTATCGACGCAATCTGTCCATGGCTTGGATTGACTACCGTAAGGCATTTGATAACACGAACCATGCGCTACTTATTAAGCTCCTTGAGTGCCTGGAGGTTCATTCAAGAATAGTGAGATGCATAAAAGAGCTTATGCTCTTGTGGCAGACAAGATTTCTCATAACATCTGACAAAAGACAAGTGACTACCAGCTAGATCACATATAAGAGAGGGGTCTTCCAAGGAGACTCTTTGCTTCCTCGCAAGAGGATCTTAACATCCTCGTGGAGGCGGTAAATAGGTACTCTGAAGCGATTGGCTTGAGCTTTGGACTGGACAAGTGTGCCTGCGTCCACCTACACCAAGGACGACTAGAAGCTACACCATCGAGTGACGATCGGGATGCTCAACTCATAGGCGGAAATACCATTCAACATCTTGGTAATGGAGAAACATATACATATCTTGGAATACCGCAAGCGGAAACCCAAGATGTGCGTGTGCTAAAAACGGCCTTTGTATAAAGGTGTCGCCAAATTCTCAGAAAAATTTGGGCTTCCCAATTATCTGGAAAGAATAAGATCCAGGCGACCAATATGTTGGCCGTTCCTATACTGCTCTACACATTTGGCGCAGTAAAATGGAACGTCGATGAATTGAAGCAACTTAACCGAAGCACACGCAAAATGATGACAATCGATCGAAGTCATCATCCTAGATCTTCAGTACCTAGAATATACCTACCTCGAGATAAAGGGTATAGAGGCTTGCTAAGCTTGGAGTGTCTTCATCGAAGTACGGTTCTGGCTACAGCCTGCTCAGTTTAAATGGTGCAGATTCTCTTATGCGACTCGTCCATCAACATGAAGTCGTCAATGTTGCGGCGTTTTTATACCGTGCCGCAGATAGGGCCGCAGAGGAGCTTGGCCTCCCATTTGATTCCGGCGACACTGCACATGGCCTAGCATCACTAACAACTTCGGTGCTCAAAAGTCGTGTAAACGAAGCAGAACATACGCTTCTACTAAAAGAACATGTTGAAAAGCCCCTTCATGGTAAATTCTACGGCATCTTACGTAGAGAAGAGCTCTCGATGGGTCTGTCCAACATGTTTCTCCAATCTGCTGGATTGAGATCGGAGACTGAGGGATTTCTTTTTGCCTGTCAAGATGGCGTTATAGACACCTTAGTATACCGCGAGCGCATAATGAATATACCTGTAGGCGATACTAACTGCCGAGCGTGTGAGCAAGAGCCAAAAACACTTGGACATGTTCTCAGTGGATGCTCAAAGTTCGCGCGTTACGGGTACATCAAGAGACACAATGTGGTTCTAAAAGTGTTATATTACCATATTAGGCACTTCTATGGTGTTGATCTATTGCCCGTCTTGCCATACGCCCAGCGAGAACTCGAGTCCGTTATGGAGAATGAACAGTGTAAGATCTACTGGAATTTCTCATTTTCCACCACTCAACGTATCAGTGCTACGAATCCTGATATTGTCCTCCAAGATCTGAAGACCAAGATCATTTACGTGATAGAATTCTCGGCACCAGCCGATGGTAATATCACGGCAAAGGAGGAAGAAAAACGGGCGCAATATCAAGCACTTCTTTTCGAGTTGAGCAGGCTGTACCAAGGCTGCCAAATCCATCTTGTAGTTCTCATAATCGGCTGTCTTGGAGGTATGAAAGCTTCATTTCCTAGCCAACTCAACAAGATTCCGGCTTGCCATCTTCAGACTCATTCCGTCGCAAACCGGGTGCAAAAGACTGTTCTTCTGGGATCACTTCATTTGGTCCGTCAACACTGTTCCTCATAACATTCTACAAAGATTGGTAGCTCTAAAAAAGTGTCCAGACGTGAAACCTTTATCTCCAACTATTCCGTCTGCCGCGTAAGGTCATCCGCGGATAGAGACCTGACTCCAAGGAACAGTGTTGAACGATGTTCTCTCGCGTAAATATCCCGCTCTTGCTTACCTTCTAGGACAAAAGGAGCAGAAGTGGATGACGTAAACGTTCCAGTTGCGTCGGGATTGGTTGCTTTAAGGAACCATGATCGTAGCTTCCGGAGCAAACCTACACGGTCGGGCCGTTATCATCACTTTCATTCCCATCATCCGATCTCTGTAAAAATAGGCGTAATTTACTCTTTGGCAGACAGGGCCATAAAACTAGCCGATCAAAGGTTCCACGAAGAAAATTTAGCCTTAGTCAAAAAAACTTTAATACAAAATGGATATCCAGAAAAACTCATAGCTTGTGAAACAAGTCTTAGACTGTGTAATATCTTCGATGTTAATAATAACACTAACAATCAACATGAGAATCAAAGTGATGACATTCCGAAAAAAGTGATGGTCTTCCCATACGCTGAGGTTTTCTCCAAAAAAATTAAACACATTTTTAATGATTCAGAACAGTCAATAGTTTTCAACACTGGTAAAAAACTTCAGAAGTTATATAAATCTAAAAAAGATCCCATAGAAAAAGTCCATAAAAAGCAAACGTCGTTATCAATTAACTTGTAATCAATTTGGATGAGTCTGCATAGGTAAAACTCAAAGGGAACTTACAGTTAGAATAAAAGACCATAAAAGAGATGTAAACATCTTTTGATTGCAACAATCCCATTATTTTGGCCATAAAAAAAATAAAACTAAAAGAGAAATTCTTGAAATGATTCACATAATATGGAACAAAAAATCAGTTAATTTACGTACAGACATCCAAGGGGTGAGCACTTTATATCATAATTCAATTTTTAATAAGCAAAACCAATCATAAATAGTCTAACATAACTCAAGTGCACTAGTCATTTATATTCAGAACTTAATTTGATTTTAAATTGAGGAAATGCCGTTCTTGCGATTATGCGTTCGACACTACCACGTGACTGCATTAACCTACATCCTCAAAATATTTTCATCTCAGTACATAACCTCAAAAAACTGCAAGACCACGCGTCACCGCGTTCGTCCTTGCTTTATTTCACACAAAACCTTATTTAAGAAAAAAATAGATTTCGAAAGAAGAATCTAAACAAAATTTTCTTATAAAGTACATCTAAAATATGTTGACAGTAACAATAATCTGCAAAAAACACACTTCAAACAATTTTCCGTGAACAGTTTTTGGGGGTTTTTCCTCTACTATGTAACTTCAAAAGGAACTTTATTACAAATTCAAGACAATATTTCACAGCAATCTTTACAATTATAGGCTTTTTCATAACTATATATCGGTAAACTAAAAGAAAATAACCATTCTAGACATAGATGTAAGCTTCTCAAATCTCTCGAAACCTCAGCATGTAATTCTCCGAAATACTTAAATGTTTAAGCCATCTCTCAATTCGTTTCTAATTTATTTGGAATTTTTCGACTTCGGTCCAAACAGGGTATGTTATTTGTTCTTTCGCCTTTGTTATTAATCATATAAGATCTAACCTCTGTATCGCTCCTTATAGAGTCTTGAAGAGGAACTGGTACCAGTCCGAAACTTTGGCCAATGAGCTGGATCTAAAATAAAGGAAATTTCTATCCGCTAAGCCGCATACGTTTTTCATCTTAATAACATAAAATACAAACTGTAAACATTTTTTTCTTCAAGTTTTGAGTAAGAAAAAGCCAGTAATAGGTGTTTCGTTTATAAAATTTGTTATTAAAATTCAAAATATTAATTTATTTATATCGAAAATCACTGCTTAGACGATGCTACTAAGATGCACAAGATTTTTATTTTTTTTTATTTTCAAGTATTTGTGTTCCATTTTTTTGCACAATTGAATCTAACGTAGCCTTGACCTCCGAAGAGAGATTATTTATTATTTATACTACGCAAAGAAGAATCAACGCTGGTAATCGGAACTTTGACACAAGAACCTACTTCAATTTTACCAAATTTTTTGTTTGACAATGATAACATTTTTTCCGCTTGCCGCTTTAATCCTTTTGCAGCCCCAATTTTATTTGAATTGTGCTAATTTTTTTATTGCATAAATTGCATAAAACTAACGAGCCGTAACCTTCTTCTGAATCATTTTTGGTAGGATTTCCGCAAATTAAATGGACAAAATTGTCACAAGTGCTACATTTGTGTGCACTGTTTGTTTCTTTCCAGCCAACGCAACAGATGATGGTAGATTCCTCTGGTACTGACACAATACAAATATCTTTCCTCAATAACTGTGTCAATGTTAACTAATTTCCAAGTACGTTCATCAGGGTTGTCTTTTTTTAATATGAAAAGAACTGTTTGTTCGTCTTGGGAGTCGATTGTGGGCTATATGCGAAATCTTTGAGGAAGGAGTACTCGGA
Organism: Andricus kollari; assembly: GCA_932074435.1. NCBI lineage: Eukaryota > Metazoa > Arthropoda > Insecta > Hymenoptera > Cynipidae > Andricus > Andricus kollari. Next base: position 8,872 of record CAKNWW010200837.1, read on the forward strand.
AGGAGGTGGAGCCTTGTACTCTCTAATGTACATGTTCCATTATTTTTCCCAACTTCTCCCGAGACGAGAAAGTTCTCTAAAAGATCTGTACTCCGAGCGACGAATGACCCTGTGATGTTCGGGTAGTGAACCTCTGTTAACCCAGTCTAACTGGACGACCACAGGGACATCGTCTTCAAGCAAATTTATAAGGCTTTGGATATTGGTCACGTAATCATCAATTGACTCCTCTTTTCCCTGAGTCCTGGCCTGAATTCGCTCTTTGACTCTTCTTTCAACATCGACGTCGCCGAAGTGAGATCTGAACTTTTTCTGGAACTTTCGCCAGCTATAAAACTCTTTTTCATGGTTTTTAAACAACTTCGAGTGTATCCCCTCCAACAATACCGGCATAGCTAATTACAATTCCTTGTCCGACACTCTAGTAAGTTTCCTATAATCCTCGATTTTAGTCAGAAAACCGTCTGCGCTCAGGTCCCTTCTGCCGTTAAAAGTTAAGTTCCACCCCAAAACAATTTTACCCAAATCTCGGTTTCCCAAACGACTCCTGTTGGGCGATTTGTTGGTCAAAATTGCGTCCCCGTCCGAGGAATGATCGCGAGTCTGAATGTCTTTAAAACTGATGTTGCTTCTTCACGGTCTATTCTGTGCGCTGGGTTTGAGGCTTCTATTTCTGTCTACGTCTGAGTTGATTTGGGGAATTTCTGAATAAAATTCCTTATATCGGCTGTCATTAAATGACGTACGGCTGGACCTATTAAGCTTGCTTCTATCCAGACCGAGGCTACGTTTACTCATGTTTCTCGCCCTATGGGCCTCATTCTCCGATTCGGTTTCAGTGGTGTTCCCGAACAATCTACTGGACCTTGTTTTTGTTACAAGGCCTTTTTTTGTTGCACCTAGATGGACACTTTGTGCTAGACCTCTGTCAGTGTTTCCGACAATTTTTGGTTCCTAGTGTAGCGATTCTGATCTAATAGTTTCTCGGTAATCTACAGTCTGCGTTTTCTTTACCGAAAGGAGAGGGTTTTGAGTAATTTGGTCACTCGTTTCGTTTGTCTTAAATGGGTTTAACTTGTTCCGGTAAATTAAAAGAGTTCGGCATTCCACAAATTTGAGCATGTTTGAAAGTAATATAATTCGCGTCTGTAAGTCTCGTTTTTACTGTTACTGGGGTGTACGGTCTACTTATTTGTCTGTTACTCGAGAGACCTGCAGCTTAATGCCTCTTCGTAATCTGGAACATTTTAGTTTTCGGGTACCGCTAGTGTCTAAGTTTAATTTTTCCAGACTATCCTTGATTTCCGAGTTATCTAGTTCTGCTATTAGTCGTTTTAACTCGGTGTACGAGGTGACGTTCTCGATTATCCGGGACGCGTAGCTGTTGCCGTTGCATGAAAAGAAAATACAATTTTTAAACGACGGCTTGCCGAGATTGGAATACAATTGTTTGTATTTGTTTTTAATTGTACATCTCTTATTGTTGAGGAATGTGGAGAAACTGAATTGCCCAGCTATTTACTTTATTATCTAATTAACTACTAGACAATTCAGGTATCTGATACTCATTACCCATCTCAATAAATAGGTAGAAAAAAATCAGTAAAAAATAAAAGGTGCAATACAGTGCAAAAATAAATCAAACAATTCAAGAGCATGCAACAAAATGGCGATGATTCGAAATTCAACTGGATGTTCAACTCAGTGATCTTGAATTCATGAAAAAATTGCGAGCGCAAACATCAACTAGCTTGCAGTTGTTATATTTCCGGTGATCCGAGCGACCTGGAGTTAATTAAATTAAAAACACTGAAAACCCAGTTGTCTTTCATCAAAACGCATGGAAATGGACAATAATTTAAAATGCAAGTACGACATCAACTCAACAATCTTGAATTCTAGGACACTTACAAGTGCAAACATCAACTAGCTTGTAACTATCACATTTCCGTCGCCTCGAGCAGCCAGGAATTAATTAAATTCAAAACTATTGAAAACTAAATTGCCTCCCATTAAAATGCACACCAGTGTCATGATGCGGTCACACAAAATATATTCACAAAAAAAAATCATCTCAATTGGCAATTATTCCAAAAAGGCTCTGATTTAGATCCCTAATTTTCGGGGGAAAAAGTCATAATTAGGAACCTCAATCCTCTCAGGTAATTTTGGGTTCTTTCGATGCTTTGAAATTTGAAATTTTGTTTTATTTAAGGTTAGGAAGTTGGGCGCCATTTATAATGATAGATTTTTGCCCGATAAAATCGACTCATATCAAATGTCTCAGGAATTACTCCCATAGGGAAAATTACTATGAGTTTGGCAAATATATATATATGTATAACTAATTGGTTAAAAGCCTAGGGCGCCAGCCACTAGAAATATTTGATTACGATGGTCTCGACTCTACAGACGCTAGTGACGAGTTATATTAATATTTTAGTTTATTGATAGCAATACGTATGGACTCTGATATTCTTATAAATTCACTTAAAACTCAGAGATGGGTGTTTCCTAACTTAAATAAATTAGTTGAGCTTTTATTTAATATATATAACAATTTTTTCCTGATAAGAACACAAGAAAAACCCACAATCTAACCATGATAGCGTAGTATTACCCCTTCATTCAGTTTGACACAAAATGGCCGACCACGTAGCTAACTTCCGACAAATTTATTTTTCGATATTGATTTTTCTGGGAAACCCTGAGAGTTGAGAACCACGGAGTTTAACTTCGTGTTTCTCTAGAGCCGAAATCACTTTAATGGATTTTTAGAGAACCGCGAAGTCTGACTGCGCGTTTCTCTTATCCCCTTTTTTCCAAAAGGCACTTAATGGAGCCCGTAAAAGCTTTGGCGGGGCCCTGCTACTCCACCCCACCACAATGTGCCCTTATGAAAATATATGACAGGAAAAAAATGTCAGGCCTGTCATTTTTTACCTGTCGTTTTTTCGCGACCACAGGAAAACGACAGGAAGAACGACAGCCGAAAATGACTGGCCATAATTGATAATAATATCGTCGCAACATTATAAAGTATCGACGACTTGCAGCTTTATTATTTTAACTATTTGAACTTTCCTGTAAAGCATAAACACTAATTAGCAAATGAAAACCATTATGGGAAATTTCATGATGAAACACCTTTTTGTAGCCAACACATCAATTGTGGAATGTGTTAGATTTGCCATTTTAAAGCCTTCTTATCCTTACAAAGCGCTAACCTTGAGTACCACGCACGAAGGAATAATGAGACTCACTCTTCTGTGAGTGCGCAAGCGCAACATGTCCTCTTCTCACGCACAGAAAAAAAGCGAGTGAGACAAATTTTGAAAATAAACAGAATAAAGTATGTTCAGCAGGTTATGCGTTTGTTTTTTTTTTGCAACCTGCAATTTTTTTCGCACTGTGAAAAAAAATTATAATTAAAAAAGAATTACTTATACTCAGTTATAAATAGAGATTTTTAAGATTGCGAAAGGAGTTCATCATAAAAGTGGTAAGTATAGAATTATTTACGGAGTTTGTATTTTGACCGCTGAAATAAGAAAGAGATTGCGTAACCTCCTTTCGTCCGCATGCATTGCACAAATATATCAATATATACAAATATATCAATATTATCAACAAAAGAACTTAATCTCTCTAACATACTCTACTTTCAGAAGCTTTCTCACTCGCACTTTCACGTACGTGTGAAGAGGACACGCAAGGACACGGTGCGCTTGCGCACTCACTGAGGAGTGATTACTACTTACAGGTCTGGCACTTACAGTGCCGTTGTTCATAACAAATCGCATGTACGGAGATCGGTCTCCTTATTATTCCTTCGTGGTACCACGGCAACAATTTCGGACGATTTTCCAGTTTCTTCATTCCCTTGACAAGTTCAGTGCGTGTAGGCAAAGATATTATAAACCTAGATGCGGTACGGGGCGTCAGAGTGGGAGAACTATATATATAGGACATCACATTTTCTGCCATATCGAGGTGCTGCCCTCACCGTACTACGAAGTCGAGCGTTGATTTTCTCGTTCTTCGGCAAATAAGACGGTAAAGCAGTAGAAAGACTTTTTAAGGTTAGAAAAGTTTGACATGTATCGCTCGTATCGCTTCAGAAACACTTCACTTCCGAATCATGTTTTTCTAT
>CAKNWW010200855.1:0-15064 GCA_932074435.1 Andricus kollari
TTAAAAACTTAATTTATATCCTTTTTTACAACGGAATTCAGCGACTCAATTTTGTGTCAATATCCTCATAAAAATGAGCCCAGCTTTTTTTCTGTGAACTAATTCAAATTACAATAACACCTGAATAAAAAAGAGTGATATCCTAACAAGATACCGAAGAAAGTCTCACTTATGTATCAGAAATGAGCTAAACTAGTCTTAAAGTATAGATAAATTTTCTTTCCTTGAAAAAAGTTCCCAAATTAAGTCTCTTATTTAATGCCCTGAATTAAGACTGATTTCTGACTTTATTTGAGACCTGCGATTGAGACAATAGAAATACTATCAATGATATATGCGAGCTCATATCATAATATAAAGCCTTGTGCCGCTTTATCTTTTGAGATAAAACTTGAAAAGTAAAATCATATCACTTACAAGTGAGAAGTAGAATATATTTCTTCTAAATTTCAAGCTCAGCTTATAATTTACTTGAAACGTCAAAATATGATTATGAACTGCGAACACACGGCCTGTTTTAGGAAGATTTTTTTAGGGCAAAAGTACTGGAAAAGTCTCAATTATTTTTCGAAATTCTTACAAGTGCTTGAAGAGATTAGGAACTCAAACAATTCCTATTAAAAGAGGATTAAAGTACCAACAACAAAATTTGAAAACAACCATGCCGCGTACAATGTTTTGGTACAAAAGCAGTATCAAAGTTCCACTTTATTTTTTTCACACAAATTTTCACAAGTGCTCATGGTTTATATTGCAAAAAGGTTCTGTTAAGCTAGGATTGAAGTACTGCAAAAGTTCGAAATTCTTTCTGTATCAGCAGGAGTTTTTTGAGACGAAAGAAACGTTTTAAAACTTTCTTGCGACATGCATTTGCGATTGTACAAATTTCGAGAAAAGTGAAATTTGTCTTTTCTGATACTTTATCCTAAAAAAATTTTTATCAGCATATAATATTTTGAACTTTTTTGTCCTTTAATCCTATTTCAGCAAGACATTTTAGAAATATAAATCTTTTGCGTAATTTTGAAAATTTAAAAAAAAAAGAAAGTGGAACTTTTCTAGTATGTTTGCCGCAAAAATTGTTATTATCAGCGGGGCATATTTCAAACTGTTTTGGTTAGTAATCTTATTCCAGCAATATTTTATTCGGCACTCCAATACGATTCTAATGTAACCACTTTTTTTTAACCTGGGACATTCGATTCACCTAAATCAGTAGCTTTCTCGTAATTAATTTGAGGAGCTCTGTTCGAGAATTACTCTAATGTCTCTTCGATGATATGGAAAGGTATCCATTAAAATGTCGTTTTCATGTCACCTTGTTACATCTTCTTCCAGACATCTCCGAGAAATTCCTCTTTCACTTGCACCATTAGGTATCTCGTTCCCTGAGAATTCCTCTAAAGCCTCATTGAAACAAATCGTAAAACTACTCCAGTTGTGAACTGACTTAGTATTTGCGTAATTCCTTATTGAAATATTCGTCGTAAGAAGCAATTTAACTATTCAAAAAACACCGTTGAGTTACTTTTAACAGTAGGTACCTAATATTTGTGGTAATTTTTTTAAAGAATTTTAATGCATTTATTTGCAGTGAGGGAAGGTTGAGATTAACTCTTTCACTCTTTCGGCGAAGCAAAACAAAGAAGAGTTTGTAAACGAATTAGCAGTTAATAAAGCGTAAAATCATTTTTGAAATACGTGTAGACGACCATGAAGAAGACGAGATGAACTTTGCTTTCATGCCCGATTATATTTTTAATTATCTTGGTGATAATTGCGTATTTATTTTTCCGATATGGACGAGAAAAAACCGGATTTCGATTGAGAGTCTTAAACAAAAAGTGTAACAAAAGGATTTACATTTATGAATTTGTAATTGAGGAACATGAAATATGATTACGGTTAGCTTTAAGAATCTCAGGACATAATATCGTATTTATATAGTAAAAGTTACCTAGATTAAAGAGCAAAATACGGTTTATATAACATTATAATTATAGAGTTTATTCTAAATCGCCATTTGCTGAAAAATGTCCGGATAAATCAATTTTTTTTAATGCACCTTATCTCTAATTACTTTAGTTGCATCATTTATAAAGTCAACAAAAATAATATAGAATTATAGTATATTTCCTCCAATCATCTTTTTTTTCCACATGAAACCGTTATGGAAGTGTAGTTTCTTTTACTTAATAGGTTTCTGTGCTACAATTCTCTACTATAAGTTACTGTATAAAAAGTCTTTCCTACATCAGAACAGAGTTGAGACCATTGATAGAAAAACGGCACGTAGGCCTACACATGCCCTTTTTCCATCAATATTTGAATCTGTGATGGGCAAGTTATATTTCTGGGAGATTTGGCGTATCTGACTTTTTTCCATCAATCGCCTGAATTCCAATAGTAAGGTTCAATATTATTTTTCTTGATATAAATGTTCCTTCGTTACAAACAACAATACAATAATGAGTATTATTATTATTATTATTATTATCTATTTTATCACTCCTACAACGGAACATTTTTTTGGTCCTCAACAAGACGATGAATGCAACCGGAGAATTGTTAAGTACAGTACTTCTGTAATAAATGTCATTTTATAATAACAGCAAGGCGATAGTGGAAATTATAGTTCAGACGCCAGTCTCTTTTGTATTATTTCTGATACTCGAGCTAATATATTACGTGGTTAAATCGATCCAGAGAAGAAGAGAGGAAACTGGGCAAAAAGGACGTAACACATATAATTAAAATATGTCGGCAGGACGTTGTGCCACATTCACGAAGGCAGCAGTCCCTGCCCACGCACTGGAGAATTTACGGCCTATGTAACACTGGAAGCTGGAACATCATTGAGATAAATGTTTCGCCTAGCTGATCTTCATTTAAAGACTTTTTTTAGTATGTGTAATTGTAGAAAGGAAATTATCGTATAATCTAGCTGCGTCGTTAATTGGCCTGAATCATAAACTGGAGAATAAAGTTGCGTGACGTTCCTAACACCGATACATGGGAGGGTCTATTCATTTATTTTATGATCTATGTATAGGATTTATTCTATAATTAATGAATGTTTTAGTTTACTATGTCAAAACAGATCTTAAGATACAATCAGAATGATCAGAATCTGAGAAAATGCAGGCATTATGCAAAGTAGAAATTGTAGACACTATGAAGCTGTTATGCAAAACAGTCTGTGGAATAGCATGATTGGGTTACACTAAGGGGAAGAGTCATGATCGTGATCAACAATGTATACATCGCCCACAATCTTGCATTGTCTCAACTAACCGACCAGAGGTAATGGCTCGCTAAGGAGGATGAGTATTTTCATACAGAATACTCAGGAATTATTTCTCGGCTGAGTTGGAAGGAATTATTCCTATTTGGTGTACCACCCTCTAAAGTCTTAACCTTGAGCTACATTTCAGTAACCGATTTTTCGTTTTTACGTATAAAAATAATATTCAGAGACTATTCACAATCGCAATTTTTAAGCTATAATTATTATGCACCGTTAAGTCTTGAAGCTCGGATGCAAAGTCTCAGACTATATTGGCTCGTTTCAATGCTTAGAGTCTCGATGATAAATGATAATTACGATTTGCAAATCACAATATATCTTTAGGTAGTCAGGTAACTGTTCTTAATGAATTTTGCTCATCCAATATTGTTTTAGAACTAAAGGCAATCATAAAGACCATTAGAAATATTCTTGATTTTACGCGTCTTCTTTCATTTATAACTGAGAGTCTACCGGCTGGGTGAAACGATATAGCTATTTAAAAATTAGCATTTGCCCATGATGCGTTCAAGAAATTGTAAATTTGTTTCGTTTTTATCTTGTAGGATAGTCTCGGTGAAGACAAGCAGCTATTGGAAGTTTAACAGTTAGATCACCAATAGAGTATTGTTTAACGACATCAGATAACAACATTACGAGATGTATCCCCCCCCCCCCCAGACTGGTAGGATTCCCAGGAAAGAATTCCTCGATTTCCGTTAAAAGGGACAGTAGTCGTGACTACTTGTTCCGATCGTCGATAAGTATCGGATTTACAGTAGGCCTATTCGTCGGGGCCCGTTGGGTGAAATATCTTAGGGAAGGCAAGTCTAGCTTCTACGACCTGCTATCAAGAGTCGAGTACAACTCGTTCGTGAATCCGACCCCCGTAAGCTCTTACATCTACAACTCCATCAGACGAGTAGATATCCGTTACGTTTAACGTTATCCTTCAGATTGGATCTGGTTTCCCTCCTTTTCATCCGTCGAGAATCCGCGACGATCTAACCATCCGGTTCATTGACCCCGACGATAAATGCTCCTGAAAAAATCCAGCGTCCTCGTAAAACGTCAGCCAGTTCCTAAGGCGCATTAACATAGCCGAAGACTCGTGAGGAAGAGGCAAAAGAAGTGCACGGAAGAGAATGTTCGGTCACGCGTGGTTGTCGGCAGTTGGAACGGTAGCCAGGGGAAGCTGCTTCCATCGAATTTGCATTGAAGTTTGATTTACGGGGTTGAGTCCGTCCCTACCCCCTTGATATCAAACCGATCTGGAGTGGGCCTATAGCATGTCTGTATTGGCGCTAACAACGTCGTTTGGCATTAATCCCTGGTTTATAACCATGGCCAATTAACGCCGATCCTTGATTGGCTGATAATTCCCTTCCTAGAAATACAGATAATGAAAAAGGCATCATTAAGAATTTAGTGGTTTTAGCATCCTTAACATCAACTTCAGGTCCAAAATAACGGTGAATTGAGTGCCTGGGTAAAATTGCAGAAGATTTTTATTTTTACAGGTTTTTATCATTAATAATGCAAATACTTATTGATAGATAGTAAAATTAAATAGATGGTATGCAAATACTTATTGATAGATGTCTAGATATTAATGACGTACTTGTAAAATACACACTGTGCAACACTTTTCTTGTATTAATGTTGTATTAGAATCAAGTGAAAGATCTTTCTTTTACCTTTTGTCTTTCCCCTCTTTTTGCTTCTTAACTTCTTGGCTTCTTTACCTTGCTATATATGCTTCCATCACGCAGAGATTCTTTCTCTTGCCACGCGAATCTTGCATAGTTGCACAGGGGAAAAACTATCTTCACAATGTGAACGCGGATCTGTTGTTAATGTTAACGCAGATCTTAATTGCGCGTGGATGCAAATTTGCCGTGTGAACTCAGAGAATTATTTAGTCTCTAACAGTGCTTTAAACAGCAAGGCGTCCAAGAAACTATCATCACGCTTCATTATTGCACGCGCATAGGCATAATTACGTGCTTATTGTATAATGATCATTCAACACTACACCGCAAGTCCTATATTAGGTAAACACACTTTAATGCAAGGAATATGATTAGAGGAAATTGTATGGAACCATTTCCAAGCTAGAGCATAAAGAAAAACACATGTTCTTCATTTTGATAATTTAGATTTGTTACAGGATTTGTTTAGGGACACATATACTACAAAAATTACTTATTCATATCAAAATTTTTTCATCGCAGGATTATTTTTTGGGTAATGAATTTGGACCTACACTTTTTTTTTCGTTTTTCAAATAAAAAAATATGGCATATTTTATATTTGATTTTAAAAGTTAGAGTGTGTTGAGAATTCGATCCTTCTTAGTACAAACTTTCCTCTGCTGGGGTTTATTCATCTTGTGGTGTTATTAGTTTTGACCGAGGCTAAGTGTGGTGGTAATAAATCAGAAACTGGGGAGAAAAAGGTTTTCCATGTAATTGGAGTTACTCGCATCGATTACTGTGCAATATTCATCCATGCTTCTGAAAGAATAATCAGTGCTTCTCGGCTTCCTCATAGATTCTGCCACTCTGACCCAGTCGGCAGAGCAATAACGCTCCAAGCAAAATGCTCCTCGATCACATGTGTACGTACAGAATCACGAGCTCGCCCGCATCGCGATTATGATCGCTCGTGCGTATGAACCATGCATGAGGTAGGCGTGCGAACCCCACGGGGTACACGATCCGTTCAACGAGCCTCCAATCGCTAACTTATAATTCGAGACATTAATTAGATATGACGTGACCCAAATGTCGAGTAATTGGAAAACTTTAAACACAGCCAAGATATAAAAGAAGCACCTTTTCTAAATTTAATAGTCAGTCTTTTCATCATAGAAAACAGTATCCCAAACCGGGGAAATGCTTGCACAAACCGGGGTAAAACTGCCCCAGGTAACACAACCTCTGACAATGACATGATTCAAAAGGAACAGGTTACTTCTTTAAATTACATGATTATGACGTCTTGGTCAGTGGCTGGCTGTCTTTGTCATGTAAAGAGTCAAATTGAGAGTCAAATTGAGAATAAAAGTAAGCATGTAGAAATCGGTTAGGGCGATGTAATATAATAATTTAATGACTTTTTTTCTTCAAAATATAAAATTACCCATATTGAGCTTTATAAAAAGTGGAAGCTGTATTTCATTATATTATTATTCATTATTATTATTCATTATCCATTTCATTATTATTATAACTTTTGGCTGAAGTTAGACCTCGAACAATTTTGAAAAAACATGGTATACATATGAGAAAAAAGATTTGATATTGCAACTTGGTGTAGAAATAAGAGCATAAGATGTATTTCTCCTCGTGTATTTTTCAAAAAAAATTTCGGAAGTGGACAACTTAAATAGCAGCAATAGAATATTAATACTTTCAAAGTGGAAAATTTGAACATTGAATAAATGATTATGAAGTTATGTCAATAAAAATAGTCCAAGTAATCATAACAGTTTAGATGAATATGACCTGAGAATCAGAGAACGCATTACTGACTGAAGTACCACAAATGATGCTTTTTTCTCGAAAGAATTTGCTTCCTGTGAAGTGGGGTAAATGCGACTAATGATATTTTGTATCGGCTGCATTCCCTGATTATGACGTGATTATTAGACCACAGTGATACCTGGGTGGTACATACTTTTTTCTTATTCTTTCAGACTAGAAACAATTGTTTCCCCAGTTTAATATTAATAGGTTTATCATAAACATAATTCAGGAAAGCGATAGTGACTTCAATAATTAAAGCGAGATACTGTTATCTATTTCAAAGTTAAATTTTCTGTTTTGTTACACATCTTAGCATATTGTACAGTAAGACACAATTCCCACTCTCATGAATTTTGCATCAACGGACAGGAATGGAGTTACCGTTGAATGAATTGAAATAAATGAAAGGTAAATTTTTGAGGCCCACAGGTTGATGCCAAAATATTGGAATTTTAATTTATTATTCAAGAGGCAATTACCAACTTGCAAGACACCTTTGGCCAACTCATCAGAGCTGCTGAAAAACGGGAAGTTAATTAGTTTGAATCTACCACCATATTATAGTTGATACACCTCTGATACTTATCTACGCTTAATCCACTTATTAAAATATACACACATATCTTTATAAAGCTATGATCATTATAGAAAATTAATTATTGGTGCAGCCATGTTTAATTCATTCTATAAACATGACTTTTTTATACACAAAATGTAACTGTCACTAAATCCATTTCAAATCATAAATGCCGGCGGGTGACATGTTTAGGATTAGCTTGCCTATGAAGTATTCTTTTGTACGTGGAAAATAAGGAGGCACGTCGTTTTTTAATAAACATAGGCACTTTTTTACATTTTTTACGAATATTTTGCAATTTTAAGGGTACTTACCATACATTTTTCGCTTGGTATTTTTTTCTCCCGAAAAAAAAATACAAAAAGAAAACTGGCCGGTTCTAGTTTAGGAGATTTCCGCGTTTTTCTAAGTAACGGTCAAAATTATTATTTTTAAGTTTGAGTGGGGATGATACTGGGACCTATAGTGAATTGATTGGGACTGTGCTCATATTTAGATAGTAACCGGATGTAGTTATATTTCATTTTCGATGAAAAAATATAATATATGTGCACTCGTAAGTTTAGATGCGTTTTTCTCGAAAAACGAGTTTTCGAAGTTCCAACTTCAAAAATGCCCCGGTGACTCGTTTTCGAACTTAGAGGGTTCATTTTGGCCCTCAAATTCAAGGAATTTATCCGGCTATATGCTACTATACGTAACTCCATACCGGCCATAATGGCCCTTATCGCGTGGACGCCCACACATCAGTACCTATTATTCCTAAAAATTTCAGGCGATAAAGGTGGGGCTTTTCAGATAAGTTTGTTCTTTTTTGTCAAAAATCCAAAATAACTTTGCTATTTTTCTGTATTTTTATATTTTTTGTGGATTTTGAAAAAGTGCAAAAAATGGATAAACTGAAGCAAGAATGGCACGGGTTTTAAAGGACATAAAATGTGCAAGAAACTCATTGCATCTTTAAAAGTTGTAAATATTAGTAACAATTGTAAAAATGTCACTATGTTAATTAAAAAAATACATGTCACCTTATTTTCCACGCACAAAAACATATTTCATAGGCAAACAAATCCTGAACATGTCACCCGCCAGCCTGCATGATTTGAAATGGATTCGGTCTTGTAAAGTACGATAATGAAGCGTTTTTGCTGCTTGTAAATTCTAAAGAAAAGTATGGATATAAATTGTAAATTTTCAAGGCTTGAATCCTTTCAGTGACCTAAAAAAGGCTATTTTTCGCCACTTACCTTCACGTTGCATGTTAAACTTTACAATAAAAATCAGTGGAGAGGAAAGCCTTTGTTACGTTCCTGCTTTTTTAATTTTCCTTTGTTTTTTCCCACTTTATAGTAAGCGTGTTGTCATAGGTTCTTATCTTTTCCGTTATGTATAGTTGTCAGGAATCATTTTCCCGGTAAATTTCTTTCTAGGGGCGAAATGCGGGGGAAACAGTCATAAGTCGCTCGTAATTGCTACTCGAGCGTTTACTTGCTCATTCGGTTACTCACATAAACTTCGCGATTTATACAATTTCTAGCGGCTAAACGATGACTGTGAGAATCATCCAAGGATTGTCTCAATCGTAGAATTTGCGTGGAAAACTGTAACAAAAAACGATAGAAAAAATATTGTTCTAATGATGCAATTCAATTTAGATTAAATCAAAATTAAAATACCTCTGTAAGTTTTAATTTGAACCTCTAATAATACAAATTTTAGAAATTTAACTAAATTTGGACGTGTACCAATGCAAATACTTTTATTCAAAATAAAACAAAGAAAGAAAAAGAGGAAAGAACCAGGTGATCTTCAAATCCCCTTCTTTTCTTTCTCTCGTCTTTCTTTATTTCCACCTCTTTTAATCTTTAACCCTTGTTTGACACACTGGGGTGCAAAACACCCTACAACCATTTTTCCTTACTTTAATAATTGTTTAATTAAAACCTAATTTTAATTTTTGGCTATATAACCTACATAATCCTGTAAAGTAAGCTCTTAAGATGATCTGATGAAATTTTCAATTTTATTCTACACTATTATCAAGAAATAAAAGTTAAAGATTTAAACAATTTTAACATATCAGAACCCATAAGAAAACCAAGATATTCTTTAAATGAGCGCTGACAGAACAGACTCAAATTTTTCTCATCTTGGTTTTCTTATGGATTCTGATACGTTGGCGATTTTTGCTAATCTTTCACCTTTGTTGCCTTGATAAAGATATTACATAACACAGAAACGTGTACAATTTTTGTAAAATTGTATGGTTTAAGGCTGAAAAAAGTTCGATATAGAAAGAAAGACGATAGAAAGAAAAGAAAATGAAGAGGCAGATGAAAAGAAAATGATGAAAGTGTTTGCGGTCTTTCTTTACAACTCTTTGAGGACAATAGATCGACTAGGTAAAATCAGATCAGATTTGTTTACCAGGCATTAAGTGATTGCCTCAGGCCTTCCTTAATGACAGCAATTAAGCGATTAGTCAGAAGTCGAGTGTCTGAAAAGAAAGAGATTGCTATAGTATAGGACATTTCATTAAAGAGAAATTGTGCAGGCCAATAATCACTTTTCTCACTACACGTGACTATCTCTTCGCCCTGTTGCCAACGTTGGTCTTAAGTTCAAATTTATCTTTACAGTCACAATTATTCTTTTTCCCATTTTTATTCTGATTCGTAGGGTATCTATAATTATTTTAAAGATTCGTTTAATTCGTGGTCTAAAGTCATTACAAGAGCTGGGAAGAATCATAATCCCTTGTACTTCTGTTTTTCAATGTCACGAAGGTTAATTCGAGTTTAATTTCTACTTCCTTCGAAACCACAATGCTTCAATTTTCTCATTTTAGGATATTTCTGACTTTGTGTAAAATTTAATTGCATAACTGAGAGACAACATTTTTTTCTATTTTAAGGCAGAAATTACTTTGCAATATTATTTTTGCTATCTCTATAATGATAATTTTTATTCAAGTGCTGATAATCAATTAACGTAGCGTAAGAAACACACCAGATTTGATGAATGAATCCTCTTATTCAATTTTCCACGGTAGTAGACGATAATAAAAATGAAATTGACAAACTGCCTTCTTGTGTAAGGTTTGTGCGATTAATTCCACGAGCCATCCTTTCGGGCCAATTACCGGACGTGAAGATAGCTCAAGGCATATAATTGATATATTGCCCGTTATATATTCCCTTAATTCACTATATGTCTTATTTTTTACACGGTATTAATCTAGACTGGAGAGGTCTTCTTCCAGATTAAAATAAATTCCTTCTGTTAATTCAATGTAAACGTAGCATACTCAATTCGTATCCATTTACCATATTAAAATCACTTTTTCATAATTCCATGACTTTATGATTACACTACTTATCATAAGAAAGAAAGAAATTTTGATCATACCATTGCATACCAGCTGTCGATAAGTTAGGATGAAAGTTAGAATTTTGGATCTAATCAAGGTCCTCGTTGAAGGGTCGAAAACAATGGGTAGGGAATTTCGTTATCAGAGTTGATTCTAAGCTGGAGGTTGTTTACAGCAGGCAATAATCTGGCATTTTGATCATATCCACTGAAGCTTATACAGAACATTAATGCGATACGTCGAATCTGATACCGTTACGATGGTTCAGTGCAATAGGCTGTTTAAGAATCAAAGAAACGGGCCGTGAAACTTTAAGGACTAGTCAGATACACATACTTACGCCACGACTTTGACCCGCAAGCTCTCGGAATTTGCATAAATTTCAAATCCGCGATAGTATCTCGCCCCCGAATGACGCTGGTGTACGTATCTCTTGACCCGCGAACTTTCAGTCACGATATCGCCAATCGCCATCGTCTCCTTTGCTTTATTTCCTTGACGGGCCAGCTACATATTCGTGCATCGTTTATTTTTACTTTTGACCACCACAGAGGTGATAGAAATCATTTGCAAGATTGGAAACATTAAAACAATATTTCGAAAGAGGGTTGAAAATACTAGTATCTAACTGAATTCTCTAGATTTACGAGTATACAAATATAAATAAATGACACAAGCTCTAACACTGTGGACTGGAAATGGCAATCCATCCAAGTTTAATCAAAGCTCCCTTAACTTTTTGTAATCTACATCAATGAAATTTCCCTTGCTATACGTATAACTGATACATGTAAATGAAAAAGAAAACCACAGCCAATTTCATCCGTCATATTTTTTGTGATTGGCATGAGTATAATTACAAGTGCAGAAAGACACATGCGGGTTTGATCGTGTCGAACCATGCGAACAAAATTAGACGCCTCAAGATTCCAGGTGAACGGATAATACACATACGGTAGCTACTGCTCTCGATAGGTGTGACGATCAGTGATGGAAATTATTGTATCAGTGCAATAAACCGAAACGGATTGAACACCATGGCTCGATGAATATCAGTGCAAGGGGCAGAAAAAGGTTTTTAAATTATAGCAATTATGGTAGCACGCGAAGTACTGGAGCATATACAAGCGTGTTGAGTTGATTGCTGTGTTTATTCGTCCATGATAAATGATCGACGTATTTCATGGCAATGAAAAATCTCAATCAGAAATTTTATTTGAAAATTTGAGAGCCATGTTTAAATTTTTAAATGTTCAAAATCAAACGTCATTACAAATAAGAACTAAAATATTGAAAATTTAAAAATTAGGTATCCAAAGATAAAATTATTTTTTTGTCCGGCCTCCCTTGAAAACGCGCCATTACATGCACGCAAAGCAGGCGTAAAGTGGCGGCTTGCAGCCCAGTGACGTTTGCTCATGCGCACTCCGTCGCCGGGCCAACAAAAACCTTACGCCCGCTACACATAAAAGTTTACGCCCGCTACATAAGTCTTTACGCCCACTACATAAATCTTTACGCCCACTACACATACACTGTGTTCCGCAAGTGAGAATATAGAGGAATTGATCTTTATCTTTGAAAAAATTGTATTGCTAGACCCGACAGTCTCCCTTCTGCAAAGTACGTTATTTCTTCCTTTCACCTATAAGCTAAAATTGTCAAGTACACCAAACATCCTCAATGCGGACATCTGAATCTCCAGTGTCTTCATAACCGAATTGTTCTAAGTACAACTTATATCGTAGCCAATGGCAGAGATCCTCTCCTAAAAATGATCAGGAACAACGAGATGATTGGTGAAGGAGCGTTCCTTCACAAAGCCGTGGAGCAAGCGGCCGAGGCCCTCGGCCTGAATTTTAACATCAGAAGTGAGGAAAGTGCATTACTCCATCTAGATGCTTCACTTCTGAAAGCCGAAGTGAAGAAAGCAGAAGGTCAAAAATTTCATCAAGAGCTACTCGACAAGAAAATGCACGGGAATTTTCACCGGAATGTAGAAAAATAGTCCTTGTCGAAGGAGCAAACTTTTGCTTTCGTCAGATCATCAGGGCTTAATTCAGGTACAGAGGGTTTTATTTTCGCATGCCAGGACGGTCTCATTTATACCTTAGCATACCATGACCGGATTTTATGTCAAGAAGTTCCTAGCGATAGGTGCAGAGCGTGTCATGCACACGCTGAGTACCTGGAACACATACTATCGGGGTGTCCCACCCACGCAGGAACGACGTACATCTACAGACATAATGCGGCCCTAAGAGTGCTTTATTACCATCTTTGTCGCTCTTACGGCGTTGGCCGATACCCTGCTCTGCCGGACGCTCCAAGGGAGATAGAGTCAATTGTCCAAAACAAGAAGTGCCAAATTTTCTGGAACTACGATTTTCGGACAGCAGTCTCCGTTGCACACTCGAGGCCTGACATTGTTCTCCAAGACTTCGAGAAACGAACTATATTCGTGATCGAATTCTCGGCTCCGTCCGAATACAACAGCACTGCCAAGGAGAAAGAAAAGGAGGAGAGGTATCGAGACCTTAAAACGGAGCTGCAAAGACTGTACCCAAAATATTCGGCTCAAGTAATTGTCCTTGTGATAGGTGCTCTCGGAGGTTCGAAACTATCACTGGTTAGTAACCTTAAAGCCATACCCGCGTTCAAAAAATATGCCAAGGCACTTGCGAAATGGATGCAGAAAGCTGTCATCCTTGGGTCGCTTCGTGTCCTCAAAACACACGAAGGTTTCGCCGGCCTGTCGTTGTGATTTCATCGTGTCCTGTGACCACCCATCTCACGGTTGTGAGACGTGGCCATGAGTGTGATTTACCGCGGTCCTACTGGGAGCCGGTGTCATTTTTAGATTGCAGTTGCTCCCAGTGAGACCCTGCCGTGGTTGTTTAACATTATTTTTTAATTATATACATTTTCAAACCTGGGCGAATAATTGTAAACTTAATGTTAAAAAAAATGTGGATCCAGAATTCGATATTGAACAATTAGAAACCTTCCGCTTTTAGGATAAAAAAATATCTGATATGAAGCCTTGAAATATTGTAGCAAATTAACAATTTTGAGGTATTCAAAATGAGACAGATCTATTTAGAATATTTATGAAGTCTTAGTGCTCGAAATTGTACAATTTGCAATAGAAAATGTACGAATTTGAAGAACTCTTGATCAATCATATACGAAATCGCACCATTTTATTAAAAATTAATTGATAGGTAATGTGCAATGTTTCTCCCGCATACAAATTTTATTTCGATGAAAAATTATTTATGAACATGAATGATATTTTTGAAAGAAATTATACAAACTTAATGTAATATTCAGGAGACATAGTGTCTTTAATACAATTTTACTGTCCGTCAAAATAGGTTTCGGAGGGTTTAAAAAACTGGATTAAAAACTGGAAAGCTATAGTGTTACAGTATTCACCAATATAGAGGATGCCTTCCTGTATAACATAGTTACTTTAATTGCAATTATAATGAAAGATACGATAAAAGATGGTAGATGTAGCTGCAAAACATTTAAGACCCCTGAGGCAATTATACATTTTTGCAAAAAAATTAAAGTGGACTGAGGGACGTTAAAAGTCAGTGTAGTTGTGCCGTGCTTTACAGTTTCGTTCACGAAAGAAAATATATGTATATTCTGGCATCTAATATATTTCATGTCATTCTGTACTTTAATATACAGCATCATTTAAGTTTCATGTCTTCTTTACTATAAAGGTTCTAATCATTATAAATATTTCTCCAATTGCAACACTTTTGGAACAATAATATAACTCTTCAAAATATTGAAATTAAATTGATTGGTTTTATTCCCCTGAGTATTTAAGTGAAAAAAGTATGCATTGGTAAGACAAGCAGGGAAAATTTTAAGCTTACAAATCCTCTCTAACTACACATTGAATGCTCTAAATAAATGTTATAGAACATCCCACATAAATTCCACACGTCCAAGTTTTCCAACAATTTATACCCAATCCTGATACACTTTTTCCATTACCCAGAAAATACCGTTTGCCCTGCTCGGATTCCTATTTCTTACAAGAGAGAATACACCACTTCTTAGAAAAAGGCATCTCTGGTTCATCGATTGCTGGTAGAATTACAAATGCGTAAGCTATTACACGCACACGCCCAACACAGGTGGTGAAAATAGTAATTGAGCAAATGAACACCATACTAAGTGAATGCTGACTCGACAATGGGTCGTTACAATCGGCATAAGACGAATAAAAAAATATATAAAAAGTTTAAAGGAGAGAGTATTAATAACCCCAACACTTA
>CAKNWW010200864.1:0-14498 GCA_932074435.1 Andricus kollari
TGTCGAAAAAGCTCTTCTATTAAATAACGGCAATTTATGCATCGCACGGTACATGCCCGTTCGCAAATTACTACCCTGCTGTTATGAAGGTTCGTTGCAAGCTTTCAAGTTTCAACTAATAACGTGCTATGCTCCTGGCGACATGAAAAGTGAGGAAAATTATTATACTCATATATTTCAGGGAATTGTTATTATTATTTTGCATTATGTCAGCGAGAATTCAAAGGGTTCCAAAGCCGTGGAAAAGTCTTTTTAACTGATGTGCATTTTAATTACTTGCGGGAAATGTTTATCATTATTTAACTGGGTCAACAAAAGTAAGACAAGAAAAAAATGTATGTACAATGGAAATTTGCATTGTTTACAAAGTATTACAACCAACTTCACACCAGTGATTTCCTGTGAACGCCCCGATGATTTATAAATTAAAGCATTACAATTGGATAAAACTTAAGGTAGTTCTCGCGTAAAAAATAAGATATCCGAAAAAATAGTTTTTCCATGATTTTAAGAATCAAAATAATATTACTAATGATGCCCCTTGAAATCAAAAACATTATTTTAATTCAAAATATTTCAAGATTTAAAAAAAATATTCTAACAATGTTTTTTGCAATTGCTTTTTTCTTACCATCGCTTCTTACGAATTTTTTGAAAACGGTTGAACTTCAATAATTGATTGCTCCTTTTCTCGGGAAAAACACCCTCTACAACTCTGATGTATTCAATTTTAAAAGTAAATTTTTCAATGGCCGATTATCGCTAAACCAATTTTTTTTTAAAGTGAAAATTTCTTAAACAAATAATATATTTGAAGATTGCTTACCTAATTTTAAAATCTTAAAGAGTGAAGTTATAGGGAATGTTTTTTTCGCAAAAATCAGCCATGATTGATTCGAAGCGACAGAAAGGAGATATTTTATTACAGAAACTATTGTTTAAATAATTTTGTTTCATATGTTTTTTTTTCAAAATTTTTTTATAGAATTTGTTTTTCTTTCATAAGAAATAACTGATATCATTTAAATTTTTGAAATAATAGAAAACTTTTTTTTCCGATAGATAGATAAAGCCCTTTTACAGGGTTGAAAATTAATATTCTGCTCCTTTCTTATTAAATATTGTAATTCTTTGAACATTACAGTTATTAAATATTTCGAAAGGCATATTAGATTCTTTTTCAATCATTTGTTTGTAAGACACACTTTAAATTTTCCACAAATAAACTCAACTCAAAAGAACGATAAAAACAATTTTCTAAATTTCTGGTACTGCACAGTGGTCTAAATTAAGAATTCACTGTTCAAACTCGGCCATAGCCTACAATTCTTAACTGCTTCCGATATCTTCTTCTTCTAAATGTGGAGCTCAACGCCAAAAAAAAATTTTGCTGAATATAAGTGGTCAATTACCTGAAAAAATAATACACACGACAAATAATTTTGTAATTAAAAAAGTTATAATAATTAAGTTACGTAATAATAATTGCACTAATTAGGTTGATTGATCTAATTAAATTATGAACACTTTTATATGAAAATTCGATTTATGTTTTAAATTATACAAAAATTCGAAAATTAGTCACATTCACTGATAGGTCCCTAATTAAGTGTTTACTTGGAAGTTTCTTAACGGCTTTAAAAACATCATTTCCTTCAATTCTTAACACATCCCCAAGTAAATGCTGAGTTTTAGCAAAAGAAGTTACGGAAAGTACATTTGAGGGCAACTCGTAGACGCTATCAAAGTAATCTGCAAATAAATTCACAATGTCAGTAGGTGAGGTATGCTTAATTTGCCGCAAGTTATTGACATATCTCCAAAAAGTCGTTGGAAAGATATTTATACTTTCCTCAATAGAGTTATTATAATTGTTATGTGCAATATCAATGCGTTTTTTTATGTTTTGTCGAAGTGACTCAAACTGGATTAAATAATAATCATTGAGACTATTAGAATATTTAGACTTATACTTATCTTTTAGACGAATATTGCTAATAATATCATTCGCGACCCAAGGCCGATATTGTCTATTTTGAACATTACCTTCAAATTTAGGAGTTGATTCATTTATTGAACTGTATAATTGATCGTAGAATAGGTTCCAGACATCATTAACATTATTAATGTTTTCCAGAATGGACCAATCAGTATTGTTAAGCAAGACAAACAGTTCATTCCAATTGCACCGCTTCCAGTTAGAGCGCAACGATAGACCGTTATCAACTATGTTTGTTCGAATATTGCTAGATTTTAGATCCAGCAACAAGTCAAGGGTAGGATGATGTGCATCTTCAGAAAAAATGGGGAGCAGACATCTACTTATTAAAGTATCAACATTAGAGAATGCTAGATCCAATCATTTATTATTGTAATTCGCAATAGAGTTGCATTGCTTTAGTCCCAATGATTGCATTAATGTGTTAATCATAACAGATTTATTATCAAAATTGTTACATTCGCAGAAATGTTCGAAGAGAGAAACATTGAGGTCGCCAAGGATAATTAGTCTTTGTCCCAAATATCCTGAAGAGCCATTAGTGAATTTAAGAGATCTTCGAACAGGTCTAAAGTTAACCTTTGAAGTAAATATAAAACTATAAATGCTAGTGTAATATTAATTATACGCACTTTTACTTCACCAATATTTCCTGAAGGTGCTGATCTAGAGATAAAGGAAACATCAAAAATCAAGCAGGGATCTCTTACATTGATAGCTATCAGAGCATCAGAGCACCGGCCCCTAACTTATCTATCCGATCATCCTTTAAGACATGATACAAAGGACCACGTACCAAATGTACAGTAAATGGCTTTTTGTGAAAAATTGTAAATATAATTTTTTTTCTATTTTCGAGCCTGCAAAGAAATGATCCGACAGAAAAAAGTAAGAAAAATGGACAGTTTTTTAACAAAAAATTGTCAAAGTTTCAAGTTTTACATGTATTGTAATAGCCGGTTGCTTATTATAGTAAAAAGTTTTTTTTTCTCCTAAACTCTTTGTTAGATTTTGCTACAAGTTTCAAATTCTAACTATTAGTCTTACCGAAACAAAAGGTTCATATCTCAGATCTAGAAAGATTAACGGTTTCTGGGTATACACCATGTTATGGGGGAGTTTTCATACTTCAAACATCCAAACATGGTAATCATCATTTCTTAGTAACTAAAGTCACAGGAGATTTTTTATTTAAATTCTAGGGTATGAAATCACTTTTAAATAAGTAAAGGAAGCGTGCACGGCACAGCTATTATATATGTGCATTTACTTCAAGGGTTGTTTTATCATCCCTTGAATATTAAATCCGGCATATCGACATTTCTCAATGACTAAAATCACAAAAAGATTTCTGAGTAATCTATGAGGATAGGAATCATATTAAAGTAAATAGGGAAGGTGTAGAACGACAAGGATGTCTTTGATTTTTTTTAGAGGGTTGTTTAATCATCCCTTACTTAGCGAAGCAGAGAAATTAACTTTTCGTGAGGAATAAATCACCAAAGATCAAGCCTACAATACCACTTTAAAACATATATTTAGGAAGTGCCCTTTAGGAGGACTTGCATTATTATTTATTTTCAGGGTAGTTTAGGCATCCCTTTATTATTGAAACAAAGAAATCAAAATTTTATACGGGATAGTGCACCACAGATTTTTTAAATAACATACTATTGATCAACAAAATCACTTTAAAACATGCATAGGAAGCGTTTTCTAACACGATTTGCATTAGTATTAATTTTCAGGTTCATCTAATCATCCCTTATTTATTAAACAAGGAAATCGATATTTTATACGGTATAAAGCACCAGAGAATTTTTTATTAATACACTGATCAATAAAATCACTTATAATATGTTAATAACAAAATCTGTGGTTGGTTATCCCGTATAAGATATCGACTTCTTTGTTTTAATAATTAATGGATGATTAAACTACCCTGAATATAAATTATAATGCAAGTACTCCTAAAGGACAGTTTCTATATGTATGTTTTAAAGTGATATTGTAGGCCTGATCTTTGGTGATTTATTCCTTACGAAAAGTTACTTTCTCTGCTTCGCTAAGTAAGGGATGATTAAACAACCCACTAGAAAAATTCAAATACATTTTTGTCGTTCTACACCTTCCCTATTTACTTTTATATTATTCCTATCCTCATAGATTAATCAGAACACTTTTTGTGATTTTAGTCATTAAGAAATGTCGATATGCGGCATTTAATATTCAAGGGATGATAAAACAACCCTTGAACTAAATTCAAATATATAATATCCGTGCCGTGCACGCTTTCTTCACTTATTTTAAAGTGATTTCATACCCTAGAATTTAAATAAAAAATCTTCAGTGACTTTAGTTCCTAAGAAATTATGATTTCCATGCTTGGATGTTTGAAGTATGAAAACTCACCCATAACATGCTGTGTACCCAAAAAACCGTTCATCTTTCTAGATCTTGGATATGAACCTTTTGTTTTGGTAAGACTGATAGTCAGAATTTGAAACTTTTAGCAAAATCTAAGAAAGAATTTAGGAGAAAAAAAAACTTTTCACTAAAATAAGCATTTTTCTATTAAAATACATGTAAAAATTGAAACTTTGACAATTTTTTGTTGAAAAACTGTCCATTTTTCTTACTTTCTTCTTTCGGATTATTACTTTGCAGGTTCGTAAATGGAAAAAAAATTATATTTAGAATTTTTCACAAAAAGCCATTTGCTGTACATTTGGTGCGGGGTCCTTTGTGTAAAAAATTCAGATGATAAGACCCCAGGTTTAAGCCAAGTTTCCGTTAGTATTAGGCTATATTTAAAAATATCCATAGATTTGATTAAGTAATTGCACTTTGTATTTATACCTCTACAGTTAGAGACAGTTAGCTTGCAGATTTTACCGGGTTGGAGACCATAGTTGGGATTCCGTTTCTGTAAATTATCCGAAGGTTTCTTCCTCCTTTGGATAGGCACTTGTCGAGCTTTTTGCGTAGATCCTTCTACTGCCACTGCTGAATGAGAGTGCAATGCAACGAGAACTTCATGTTCGGGAGTATATTTTGAGCAATGAATCCCTTCCGACCTGATCTGAGTCGCGTCTTGTTGAGACTGGAATATTAATAATTTAATATATAGGGGAGACCGGGGCCAGTTGGGATAACTACGACTCCAGAATTTTTCGCGTCTTTCTAGTAACTTTTTCAGAATCGTTCTATACTTCTGTTGAAGTGCATATCCTTGGCTATAAATGTGAATTTTTTTGCGCGCATAATATTCATTAAATAAATGTTGGCGATTGTATAACTGAGATCATGTCCTGTGTCCCAGCCTGCCCCGTATACGCGGCAGGTTGGGACAAATAAAACAATGTCAATTTAGAAAATCTGTAGTTTTTTTAAAAAGAAAAACAGTTAGAACAATCACTTTTAAAGACACTCGACTTATTTTTTTCATTTTCCAGTTGTGTTCAAGTACGAAAAAAGCTTATCGAGTCACTTTATATCATTTTCAGATTTCATCTTTCTAGATTTGGGCATAGACAGTAAAAATTCCAAGTTTAAGCAAAAGTTTATGCAATAACATAAGCCCACAAGCTATGTCTAGCACCACTCTAAATACGTTAAATCGTTTAATCGTCCCAACTTGCCCCGCGAAAATCGGTCCCAACCTACCCCGACGCCTTTTTGGTAAACAACATTTGCAAGAAATTCCAAAATTAGAGGTTGGAAAAGATTCTTCAACGAATTCTCGAAGCTGTTGATATGCTCTATTCATGTTCATATTCGTTGTAAAAAGAAAAAAATATATTCGAGCACGATTTAACGAAAAAACCAACAAAATAAAAAGTTGCTCACCACGCTTGAACATACAGATTCGGCAATATTTTCTGTGAAACACAATATTTTGACATCAAAATACACTGGTATATTACGTATCTGGGGCTTCGACCGCTGTACAACGTATGTCGCGATATGCTCAATATTAGTATTAAAACTCGCTTTGTCCCAACTAGCCCCGGTCTCCCCTACATATCATTTTTACATTTTTGGTGTATTTTTTCATTGTTTTCCTCATAAAAACATTTTAAAATATGTTTTAAGGAGATTAATAATCAAAGAATATTTTACACCATTTTTATTTTTAATGACATAAGTTATGAACAAATTTTGAATCTAGTCACTTTCATACAGAAAAAATATATATTTCTTAATTGTTATTGTTACTGACAAGCTATTGAATAAATATTATATTGTAATTGTTTATTATAGAAATACGCTGTTTTTTATCTAATACGAATCGAAGATTCACTATGAAGTAAATTTCACAAATAATTCATTAAAATTGAAAAAGACTATTGTAAATAAGTATTTATTTATAAACGAATATTAAAAGTGTAGGTTTTGACGTTTTTTCATGTTTTATGTTATCAGCAATAAGGAAGAATTTAATGCTTATAACATTCTATGATTATCGACCACTTTAAATGATATTTTTAATTGTTTTTATAAAAAGACAACGTTTATATGTTCAAGAAGCGCAAAAATGAATATGTATTTGATAAACATTTTTAATAGATAGTAGAAAAAAGAATGTTCTCAATACAAAACATATTTGAAACTGATTTCATGAGAAAAACAATACATAACTGCAAAAAGATGAAAAAATGTACTATTTGTTTATGAAAAAGTTTATAACAATAGTTGTTTGCTAACATTTGGCATTAATTTTTTATTAGTTATGTTTATGGCTAGTAGTTAAATACTTTTACTTAGCAAACGATTTTTATTCCTCTTTATGAGCTCCTTATCCAAGTGTTAGTTAATATAATTAATTTATAACGTTAAGTTTGCATCCTAAACTAATTATTTATGTTCCTTAGGGATGCTGGAGGTATACAGTCAAGTTCAAAATTACTTAATCTTCAAGTTGATTTATAAAATTGAAAAAAGGCCTATTGATTATTGCAACAAATGTTACAAGAGTAAATAATAAAAAAATATTTGATATGATAAATTTAATAATTTAGAAATAATACGTAGACATAATATTAATAGGTAGACATTTTTTGCATTGAACGATTCTTTAAATGATATTTAATAAAAACACGAGTATGCAAATAACTACATTTAAATGAACAACTCAACTATTATTTCATTATTCACGCATGGGTTTCTCTGATAAAATTTGTAGCAAAAATTAATGGGCCTTTTTTCAATTCTATAAATCAATTTAATGATTAAGTAATTTTTATCTTGGCGGTACATCTAGAACATTTACTGATTCTGATGCACAGAAAAATTATTCAAGTTTTTTCCTCTGCGATAAAAAAAATATCATAACAAAGCCTTATTTTAACAGTTTATTTATTTATGCAATAAATAATTTAAGGACGACTTTAGAAAAATTTTTTAAAAACGTTATTGTGTGTTTAATTTTGAGTATTTTTAAAAAAACAGGTTTTGAACAATATGACTGTTTCAATATGACTGTTTCAAAATACTGGACGAGGTCTTAAAGATTTTTTTCCAAATCTGAAAAATATTAAACAATTATTTGTTCATAATATGAAATGAGATTAAAAGGTAAGAGCTTAATTTTCAAATCAACATTCGCAGACAATAATCATGTTTTTACACTTAAAGCAAATAAAAGTCAGTTCAATTAAAAATTCTCAACCCTAAAATCCAGAAACATACTTCCAAGCGAAACGTTTTAATTCAAAGAGAAAAAATTTCCTGCTCGAGAAAAAAGCTTCCTTTTTGAAGGCATAACAATCGAAAATAACGACTTCTAAAACGAGATTCTTTTTTAATAACGTTCTCCTCGACCTTTGCTCCAAGCTGCTGTAATTACGAATACAGCAGTTTGCCTATACTTTTGTGCTCGGAAACATTTTCTCGCTAACATTTACATTTTCCTTACACTCCTCATTGCCTCATTCATTTCTCGCAAATTTTAAGACACTTTAGTGAAAATTGAAGTGTGCACTATACCCTTATCGTAAGGCAAGCTAAGATCATTTTTAGAATCGACTTTTCTAAGGAGTTCCTTTTTTATGAGAATTTAACTTGGTTGCAGCATTTTTACCGTGCTAGTGAATTTTTTTATAGATAAATTACGAGGGTACTCTGGGTCAACAGATTGAACCGTTGAAAATTCTATTCCTTATATAGAGGCGATAAAATATAGATTCTACCTCCATTAGGGAACGTCTATCAATTACGTAAGGATCTTCAGGAGGATAGGGGGTCCAGAAAATCTTACGAATCATCAATTTGGGGAAGGGAGTCCAAAGCATTTTTGATACAAGTTTCTTCTTTCTAATTATTTTTTTAAAATATGCTAATTGAATCCTGTTTTGGCTGTTGAAATTACTTTTGATACTATTAAACACATTATATCATTATTTGTTTCATTTACTTTTCATGGTCTAATATTTTATATTGCATACATATGTCCAATAAATATAGAGTCGAAGAATTAAATAATCTTGAAATCTGGTGTACAGCTTTCATGAAATCTCGTGAAATCCCTGGACATATTTGCAATCCCTTGAAATCACGTGAATTCTTTTAGAAATTGCAGGGCTCGGATCGTGTGAATTTTTCGAATTTTTTTAAAAATGCAATAACATTGAAACTTTTAAAATTGAACAATTTATAATTGCGTGAATCCGTATTCGAAGTTTTAATTTTTTTAAATTGCAAGCTATTGGCCAGTTGGTCATTTTTAAGTATAAAACGTCTAAAATCGATTAATTTCAAATTCAATTGTTGAAAAATACATAACTTTTTATTTAAATTATACAATGCTACAATTGGAGCATGTAGCCCTAATTTTTCAGTCATTTCAAGTCTAAAGTGTCCAAATTGAGTGTTCTTGAAGTTTTAAATTAATGTAAATTATAAACTTCTCTCTTTGAAAATAATCCAAGACGATAAGTTCACAAGTTTAGAAATTCCATGCTACTCTTTCTGTAGATTTATGCGACTGATGCTACTGTTTATATACCTTCTAGTCGATCCGACCCTGCAATTTTTTTAATTCCTTAAAATGTTTCAAATCATGTGAAAATTCCTGGAAATTCTTCGGATTCTATAAAAATTTTACATTCGGAAATCCTTTGAAATTCCGTTAAATCTTTTCAAATCATACGAAATCCTCTAAAATTCGTGGATATACTTTGGAATCTTTTGATAACTCTTAAAATCCTCCGAAATTCCATGAAATCATTGAAACTTGTTTAAATATCTCTTAAAATATTTCGAAACTCCTCTAAAATCTTTTGACGTTCTTCAAAATTTAGAAAAATACTTCGGAATTGCTTGAAATTCTTAAAAATTCTTTAAAATCCTCTGACTTCTCTTCAAATATTTCAAAGTGTCTTAAAATCTCTTGAAATCTTCTAAAATCTGTTGAACTTTCTCAAAATCCTTTGTAATCGGCGGAAATTGTTCTTCATTTTTTCAAATCCATCGAAATCCTACAGTATGCACTGAAAATCCTATGCAATCTCATAAAATGCTGAAAAGCTTGGGAAATATCGTTAAAGTCCGTAACAATGGGGTAATTCTGTAACATACTTTGTGGTTCCTTTGAAATACATTGATATCCCATGAAATCTGTTGAAGTACTTTCAAGTCACTGAAAATCTTTAATACCTCGGTTACGGTGAAAATAATTGATATATAAACTCAAAACTAAAAAATCTGATTTAAGAAGGAATAGGGGTCACAAAAATTTTACGAATTTTAACAATAGAGTGTCCATAAACTACGTTACCAAGTTGAAGGGGTCAGTGGAAGTAACGTTACCAACTTAGATAACGTTCAGTACGTTTCCTGATCATAAATTTTAACCAATTTTGCGAACTTTGTGAAAGATGTCCTTACAGATGTACATTTCAAGAATAACTTAATACGTTTCAAAATTACTTTCATATTTCAGTCTCCACATTCGTTCCGATATTCTCCTCTTTTCCCCATCTTAAAATGAAATTTTCTCCTATTTAAAAAAAAAACATTCCCTTTTTCTCGATCTTTTTTTAATAAAAGCCAACATAATTAATAGAATGCAATAAGAAAATCCAACTACTTATGGTTAAAAGTTAATTTTTGTTTTCATATAATTCCCCTATTATATTTTTCGTTCAGAATTCACCTGGTATGAATAGAGATTCTACTATTTGATTGAAAATTCAATTATTTTTGTTTTGAAAATGAAACTATTTTGTTAAACAGTCATTTTCGTGGTTGAAAATCAATTTCTTTTGTTGAAAATTCAACTAATTTGTTTAAAGTCGTTTCATTCCTGACTGCAGTTTTTTGTGTCACCTCCTCTTGCCTTTGCACCCTTCAAATGATGATACTTCCAATCGCAGGAGAAAATAATTTAACACATATTTTGTCCTTGATTTATATAATTTGTTTTTGCATTCATAATAATTTTTTATTCATTTACTTCGAAGCGACAAATAATTTGTTGAATAAGACCAGGGCTTCTTTTGTATTCATAGATTATTGGCATGTTCGTAAGCGGGTCTCTTGCAGTGAATTCGATTTCAAGTTTTCAGTACCGTGATCGATATTTCAATTTTATGCCTCAACGAACTCCAAAACCGTGCGCTTTTCGCGAGTACACCAAAAAAGTAATCGACTCTTTGTGCTTTTCGGGTTTCCTTCAACCGCGATATCACTGCGAAATTCTATTTTCGTTCGAAATTCGTCACTTGACAACGGCATTGCAGTGGAGAACTTGCACAGTGAGCGAAGCGAAGAACGAATAAAAAGGACAATTGCTTTGCTTTTATGTCTTTGACGTGCGAACTTTGTATGACAGGTGCTAACAATACACATCATTTATCTAAATTGTAGTAAATTTTATTTTATTATATAAAAGTGAGTGAATATAAATATTTTTAACTCTTTATTGTTTGCATGTGTCGTGTCTACTGTTTGAATTGTATTGTCTGTAATTTATGGAAGATTCTTTCATTTTAGAGAATATTTTTGACTATTCTAGAAAATAATCTGTAATGTTTTAGAATATCCTACTTCACAATTGCTATGTAAATTCCGAAATATTCTAACTTTTCTAGAATATTATGGAATGTTTCAAAATACTTTAATTTAAAAGATTTAGAAATAAAATATCTTAAATTTTGATGATTTCGCAGATCAAATGTCAAGTTTTCATATCCAAATCTTCCAAATCGAAGGAACTTTCAATACAAACCATCAGAATTACAGAATTTTTAATTGTGCAAGTTAACATTTCATAATTTTGAATTGTAAAATTGTACAAATTAAAAGCTTTTCAATTTTATGGATGTAAAATTTAAAGTGCTGCAATTTTGAAGGGCTTCAATTAAAAATTCTTGAATTTTCAATATATAAAATTACAAATTATTTAATTTTCATGATTTGTATTTTGAACGCGTATAATTTTGAAAGTATTTTTCAATGGTTCAATTTTTAAGATTTATATGAAAAATTCTTGAATTTTATCGACGTGCAGTTTGAAATTCTTGAGTTTTAAATATTTGCAATTCAAAATCTTCAATATTTAATGTGTATCATAAAAAATGATGCAATTTTAAATGCTTTTTTGAAATAATTTAGAATATTAAAAATGAATTGATTTTTTGGAAATTCCTACAATTTGTTACATATGTAACATGTGTTTCCGTGTAAAAAATAAGGAACTGTAGCTTTAATTGGTTTATTTTTTCAAGAGACTTCCCCAATACTGTATCTAATTTCAAACGACGAGAATTTGATATTCCAATTCAGAGAAAAGAATTTTTATTCAGTTGAAAAAATTTCAAGTGGAAACATAATTTTAAAAGATGTCAAACTGACGTATAAAAATAAACTTTTAAGCTGGTTTGTTGAAAAAAAATCAGGAGAACCAAGCACGCTTAGGGTTCATGAATTTTGCTTATTTTATTACGAAGAAGGGAACTCTACGTGGCGCAAAATTCATATAGAAAATGAGCGTATAAAATTTCCACATGCACATGCACTTTGTGGAAATGCGTTAAGCATCGAAGCTGTCAGCGAAGAAAATTCGATAAATTTCTTTTCCTGGCAAAGTCTTTTTCTCAGTGTCTACCTACATACGTTACATAGTACCTTATGGTTCTCACTATTTGCGCTATACTTCACGCCTGTCAAAAGAATCTGCTGCAGTCGTGAATTCAATAGCAAGTTGTGCCAGAGAGTATTAACAAATGACAAATCTTGTTTCAATTCGAGAACCGACAAGGGTAAATACTGAATACAAATTTACACATACACATGTATATACACTATGGTGTCCCTTATTTATTTAAAAAAAAAGATTGAACCTTTCTGTGCTCATCCCCTAGGTTTACTTGAATGCTCAAAGAATGATCTCGAAATTTGAGCGTAATCGAAACCGCCCCAAAGCCCATGGAATTTCCCATTGACTTAACAGCGTGAAAATAAAGCAACAACGTAACTTATAACACATGATCCTATTCAAAATACTTCAAGTAACAAAAAACGGCTATAATACGTTATATTATAAAATGTTAAGACCATCTTCTACGGCCCCAAATAAACGCTCATAGATGCTCATTAAAAATATATTTTTCCCCAAAAATAATTATTACTGAATTAAAAAATATAAACTTTCGACTAAAAATGTAATCGTTCAGTAATAAATTTTAAAAATGAATTTCCAACCAAAAATGGTGTTAATTTTATATCAGAAATAGTTAAATCCAGCTAAAAAAGACGAATTTTCAACAAAATATTTGAATCCTCAACCAAAACAGATTAATTTTCAACCAAACAGATTCATTTTTAGCCAAAATAGATTAAGTTTTACATAAAGAGATGAATTTTTAAACAACCAGAAAACGAATAATCAATTATTCAGTTAGCAATATATTTATTGACAATAAACATGTTTTCCTATTTGAAAGAATCAAAATGGTTGATTCAGTTATTTATCATATACATATCTTTAGAAAAAAATTACTAAAATAATTCGCAATTGTTTCTAAAACGAAACCTTATTTAAATAGCTGAGGAAACAATAATAAATCAAAAGATTCGTAAGAATATCTAAAGTTGTTGACAAATTGCAATTTCTACCAGAAATCAACAGTTAAAAAAACAAAATTGCTTAAATAATAAACAATTAGTAAAAACATGAGTGAATATTAAAAGCTTATCCAGTCAAAATTATTTTTCCACAAAATATTATTTTAGTATGATCCTCAATTAGCACTTATCAGGGATTATTTTAAAATATTAAACAGGATGGTTAATTCTTATAAGTAATAACCGATTTCTCTTAAATTTGAAGAAGAGTATTTTTTCGTTATTTCAAAAGAAATAGGTGCTGAGAATAAAAAATATAAGATTGTTTTTTTTATGAAGACTACTGTTTTTTTAATATAAGTTTTAAAAATAAGGGCCACCCTTATGTATGCAAACTCACGCACAATGTAAAACAAAAATTCACATGCCACTGTTCAACGACAGGTTACTTCGTAATAGGAATAACATTCTACAAAGCCGTTATTATTTTAGAGACAAAAGATAGAGTATGGTGCTTACAAAGAAGTAATATTCTTGTTTGTTTTACCCCTTGAAATGAAATGGTAAAGGTTTTGCAAAATGTAAATCTCTAAATTGATAAATAACTGAAGCATTGCAATTTTCAATTTGCTTTAAAGAGATAAATATTATGAAAGCGAAAATTAGTATTGATGTTCTGTACAGTTTTTAATTAGATATGATTCTAAAGAATAAACAATAAAGGTGATTACATAATTCTTGGATTTCTTCGAATTTCTTTCACAATATTATGTATGAGATTATGACGATAAATGTTCGTACCAGAAACCTGCATTTATAATCATCCCAGCATTAAATAATAACTCAGTTAACAAAATATGTTATGAAGGCTTCTAAATCAAAAGGTGCGAAAAGAGGAAATGGGCGTTAAATGAAACATTTCGTAAGCCGCAGGCCAGAGATTGTCAAAAAAAGAAGTGGCATATAGGTAGAAGAGCATATCATTTATTATTATTAGTTATTATTAATATTGCAGTATTAATCATAATAATAATACGTATTATTTTTTCAAACTCTAAAAAATAAATTAAGTAATAAAAAAAACGGAGATCGTCGTAAGGAACGAAAGCAGCTTTGATACAAAATTACAAACTGCCGTTACGAAAAATTATCATAGAAAAATCAGTATTAGGCCTATAATGAATTTTCTGTAATTTTTTCGCAAATATAGGAAATTTATTATATTTTGTCTTTGTATAGAAAACGATTATAGGGGGAACATCATTCGAATAAAAATTTAAAAACTATTGAAGAAATTATTGTAAAAAGTAGACAAACTACAATTTTAAATCTTACGTGAAACAAATAGATCAATCATTCGTTTGTAGTTTTTTTTATTTGTTGCTTCACTTCTTTTAATATTGTAACATAATTTATTGTTATATTGAATTTC
>CAKNWW010200871.1:0-12746 GCA_932074435.1 Andricus kollari
TTTTTGCTAATTTTGTATGGACTACACATTTTTCACGAATGAGAGATGCCCCAATGTAACTTACCGCAGTATTCAAGGAAATAGTTGAATTGAAAAAAAATTATCAACCCAACAGTAGCATTTACAACGAAAAAGTTTAACTTTCAGACAAAAAGGACGTGTTTTCAAGCAAAAGGTCGAATTTTTAAACAAAGCAAATTAATTTTCAATAAAACAGTTAAATTTTTTGCCAAAATTATAAATCATTAAAAGGAAATGAATTTTGAACAAAGAATTTCAGCGAATTAGTTGCATTTTTAACCAAAATAGTTTCAATTCCTACCAAAGGAAATTAATTTTCAAACGAAAAAGACAAATTTTCAACAAAAGAGTTGAATTTTCAGCCAGGAAAGGCTTTGTAGTCAAGAGAGAAATAAAAATTTCAACTAAATTTGAGTTTTCATATGGTAAAGGCGAATTTTCTAGAAAACAGTTGAATTTTTAACCTGAAACTATGAACTTTCAACCAAAAAGTTGATTCTGAACAGAATAGTTAAATTGTCAACCAAATACTTGAATTTTCTACCAAATTTTTGAATTTCTAAGCCAAAAGAAAATTTATTTACAAAACAGATGAATTTTCAACCAAAGAGGATGCATTTTTAACAAAATTGTTGAATTATCTTCAAAACAGTTGAATTCTCAACAAAAAGTTCATTTTGAACTAAGTACTTAAATTTCGAAAAAAAATTTGAATTTTCTGCCAAATTGTTGAATTATCCATCTGAACAGCCGAGTTTTAACAAAAAAGTTCATTTTTTATCAAACAGTTTAATTTTAGACTGAAAACTATTAATTTTTAACCAAAAATGTAATAGTTCAATTTGCAGATGAAAAATTTGATTTTCAACAACAAGAAAACGAATTTTCAAACAAAATACATGAACTTTTAACCATAGAGTTGGTGCTTCAACTAATAAAATTAATTTTTAACAACGTTTTTTAACTTATAAACAATCAGTTAAATTTTCAAACAAGAAGATTAATTTTCTACCAGAACAGGCGATTTTAAACAAAATACATAAGTTTCCAACCAAATTGTTGAATTTTCAATTCAAATTGGTACATTTTCGACCAATAATGGAAAATTTAAACTTTCACATAAAAAAAGGAATTTCAAACAAAAAACGATCAATATATAACCAAAAAAAGCAAACGAGTTTTCAACAAAATAGTTAAATGTGCAATCAAATAGTAACATTTTTAACTACAAGAGATGAAATCTGAAACAAAAACACAATAGTGTACTTTTGAATAAAAAAGAAGGAAGTTTCAGAAAAAAAGCTGGATTTTCTAATTGGGTTCCATTAAATTAGTTTACCTTTAAACGAAAAAATCGAGTAAAGAGGGGAATAGAGGAAAGAGTGTGATGTCTATATTTAGATGCTTTACTTGTAAAATAAAAATACTAAAGTTGGGGCCAAAAGACGAGGCCGCTCTCTTTTTTTTATTGCAACTCGTTCCAAAAAACATCTGAATTGCGCGTGTATGGCACAGCGGGACAAGTGGTAGAAAAAAAATAACTTTTTGGATGACAATAGTAACTCCAGACGCAAGTCGACTTTCCTGATTGGATGTGGCAACGGAGTTGCTATTTTCATCGAAAGGGTACTTTTGCTACCACTTGTCCCGCTGTGCCGCCCACATCCCAAGACTGATTGAGGTCAGAAATATTGAAAATGATATTTCTTGCGTAACCATGATTTGATCATAAATTTAATTATTGCACTGCACTCGCATCACAAAAGTGCACATTTGGAGCCATTAAACGGCTTCCTATCTTCGTTCATTCTCAAGATAAAGTATTTCTAAGTGAATCCCCGTAAAAAGTAAATTATTGAATATTTCAGAATTTGACAGGTGTATTGCATTAAATAATGCTGAAAGAATATCAGTGAATTTTTCCGGATTTTTCCTAACGTCTACCGCTTTCTGGGAACAGCTAAAAGGCGACACTTAAAAAAGGAAGCCGAAAAACCCTGTTTTTTTAAATGTTTTGCCCTTTAACTATTGACAAACATTTTTTAGGATAAAAGCGATCATTTCATTCAATTCGAAAGACTTCAAGCTTTCAGATTCTTTTTATTGAACAATTCAAAGAGTTTTTCGATCGAGTTGCAAACAAAAGAAGTGAAGGGCCTCGACTTTTGGCCCCGACTTTAATTTTCATTTTTTCTAGCATTTTGAATGGCCCCTAATAGAAATAATATTAATATGCAATAATAATTTTTAAAAATAAATATAATTTAATTATTTCCCGTAAAAATTATTAAAGTTCATTAATCTTATTCTACTCACTCACTAAGAAATCTTGGTATGTAAGTAAATCAAATTTATTGATTCGATAAACGTGATTCATTTCAACTGAGATTTATACGCTTATAAATGGAGACAGAGGTCACGAGAACTTTTATTCCACCTGTGAGAAAAATATGCAACTGGGGCCCATTAGCTTAAGCTTTTTTTGTTGGCGTAAAATATTTTCCTTTTACTGTTATTATTTGCCTATTTCACCTTGTGACATACAAACTACACACTATAACCTGATACTCGGCCATTCACGGGTGCAATATGGTCTATCTCGTGCTGCTATTCGGCACGTGCAGGAAGGTGCGGAATCACGTGCTGCACGTGAGTCCTTCCAACTCAGAGGAATAAAATTATTATATATTTCTTGCTCCACCTCATCGAACACCTTTCCGCTAACAGATGCAGATCAAACGCAATCCCGTATTTCAAAATTTCCGTTCACGTGAGGACCATTCTTTTTATTATCGGTAAACCCTTAGTGACCACTAGTTTACTTTTTTTATTTGAATTTAAATCGATTGAATTGAATTTATATCAAATTTATACCCTCAGGAGGTCTGAATCTACTTCAGAGGCAATTAAGTCATTAAAGTGAAAGTTACTTGAAATGCAGCCAAGACAATTATCGATGAATTGAAAATTTTAAAAAATAATAACAAAAAGTTCGTGTTCTTTGGGCGAATGAAGGGTCTATTAGCAGTGCTGCAAATTTAGAACAAAAAACATCTTCACTACCTAAGAATATTTTTCCAATCTTAAACCGATGCCATTATGTGAACAATGAACAATTCCAATTAACAAATCGATTAAACTCTTCTTTTGATCTATGGTGTAATTCGAGTGAACTATATTGAAAATCTTCCGTTCCTAATTAATCTAGTTTTAAAAATTACTGTGGAATTGAAGATCGTGGTCTAGCATATTGATTAATCTCTTTTTCCATATAAGAAGAAGTACCACAACGAACAAATGAAATAATTCTTGGGTGCGAAATTCGCACGCGATATACATTCGAATTGATCGTCGGCGGTAGTTAACGAGACCCAATTAATGCTGTTTGTGTAATGTCTGATAGCTCAATAAAGGACGTCCGTTCACGGTGTCATTGACCAAAGCCGACATCTCGCCTAGACTCAGCAGAAACTTGTCACGTATGCTGTGAGAGTGTTCTTTTTCTTACAGATTGGATTAAATTTATGAAGAGATAATCGATTCGATGTCCACACATGGATTATTAACCTTCAGCGTACCAATTACAGATAGATGTTTATTTCTCATTATTGTGTTCCTATTCCTACCAATCAATGAGAACTTGGCACGGATCATGTAGGGCCTTGGTTCACACTACCAGTGGGATAAAAACTTTTATATCTAGTCACCTCATGTTCGCATAATTCCAATGCTATTCATAACATGCAAAACATGTACAATGTGCAAAAAATTCCTATCATGGTCTACATGCATAACATTCATACATACCTAACATTCACAACATACCCAACATTCACAACATGCACAACATGCAAAACACGCACAACATGCAAAATACAACATTAATAACATCCACAACATGCACATCATTTCGAAGAAGCAAAACATTCGCATATGTAGAACATTCACAATGTGCAGCAGTCAGTACTAACGTGCATTTGATACTTTTAAATTGGGCCAGAATTCACTTTTGTATACTGAACAATAAAACTAGAGCGTGAAGTTTTAAAAGATTTGCTTGTATAATAGGACGTTCATTTAATTAATGCATGCATAACCATAAATTAATGCAAAGGTCCGTAACACTTTTGGTATATCATCACGTTTTGAAGACTTTTATACCATGGAAATTATTGAGATTACCATCACGATAAGGAAGTGTTCTACTTTCGCAAGGAGCAGACAGGACTGAAATTACCCCTAGAGTTCAGACCTGCAGACACAACAAGAAAGACAGAGAAGGCGATAGAAGGGTGTGGAGTAATTGTTTAGAATGAAGACAGTGAACGTCCCGATGAGGAAGTAAAGACCGAGGAAAAGTCGAGTGAGAATGAAAGATAGAAAAGAAACTAATCACGGCTTTTGAGAAATAATGAACGCTTGCAAAAGAAAATCGAATCCATTAAACTTTCCATTAAAGTACTTTGTCCCTTATAAGAAGTATCATATTTCCTCTATCTTGTTGACTCAATGCGCAATCATGTTCTGACTGCTCTGAATAATTAACGATCGAAATGAAAGTGCGAAATACAAAACTAATGTAGGAAGTGATTAAGAGTTACTTGTTCTACAAGGTTATGATCAGTGCGTTAATACAAATAGATGGGATTAGTTACACAATTGCAAATAATAATTTTTAAGTCAGCAAAATACCTTTAAGCAATCTGTTAGTTGTGATTAATTAATAAAATTATTTTAATTGCTTCCAAAGGTGAAACCTGAATCCTGTATATCAAACGATTCAAGTGTAATATTTTCTTTTTTTCAGACATGCTGAGAATAAATGGGCTAAAAATCTCGGAAAACACGAAAGGTGCAGTGAATTCTCACATTGCCGGTTGCGTTGTGCAAGGCTCAGCCATGAACTTTAAGTCAATGCAAGTGAATGACTTAGAGTTTAGAATATCCGGAGATCTTTGCAGAGGAAACAATTATTGGCTTTTCCCCTTATTAACCTCTTGCATACAACCATTACATTACTAATTATTAACTTCAGTTTAATCTATACGACTGTTTATAAATCACAAGTTTTATCATAAAAATGATCTCTTCAATAAAAACTTCAAAACCACAACGCGATTATTAATTTCAACATTCATGAAACATTATACTAAAATCTTTAATTTTATAATTAGATTTTGATAGCCCTCACACTTGACAAATTATTGCATAAAGTGTATGGAATAGAAAAATTTGATTTTCATGACAGAAAATTTAACATAATCACAGCCACAAGTTTTTTTCAGGGTTATAAAAGTGTTCCAAGCCTAATACTGTAAGAATTCAAAAATAAAGTCTGTAATACGTTTTCGAATTCGAATTGAAAGCACAGACACTCACCTGGCATGAGACGTTCCTGTGGATATCCTGACACTTGTGTTCCAAGGACTGAAATGACCGCGAATAACTGAATTATTAAAATCTTCATTTTGCACTCCTATTCTTTATTATCTCGATAAGTCCAAAAAAATTTAAACTGAACGCCCGACTGTCAAAACCCGGGAAAATTCACGAACGCGAAACTTCGAAATTTCACGCGAAATTGTCCGAAGGAAAAATAACTTTTCTTAAGATTCGGTCACAAAACCATTCACGAAGGGTGAATGTAACTATGAACAAATATGGACTGAGTTCTTTACGCTGTCAGACTGTACAGCAGTCTGGAGGGCTGCCAGATGCTTTCACTGGTTTTATACGCGAGCAGGAAAGCGCCTCTTCCGAAGTAGAAGGGGATTTGTATACACTCTGTATAAGATTATGGAGTTCCCAAGGAAGATCCTGGATGGAATTATCCTTTGATACTGAATGCTACTTTTAAAGAATGACTTTTTTCAATTGGCAAAGTTCAGGACATTTTTATTTGTTTGCAAGATAATTTCTTTTAAATAGGTAAGCAGTATCCTTTATGGGCATCGCACTTACATTGGAATAACTGATTAACTTAGACAATAATCAATTAATTTGGTTTTAATATCTCGAACATAAATATTTTTTTAAAGTTCGATTTCGCCAAAACATAGCCGGTTCCAATTACACTTTTCTAAATTATATTAGATTACTATCACATAGGATAGTTAGACGTAGCACAATAAAAGCTACAATGTAAAGCTTAAACACATTACAAGCAATATTTTTATATTATGGATTCAAATAATTAAATAAAACGTATGAACAATATATTGTCTACTTCAGCAAAATTAGAATAATAATACTTTTTAAGTCTTGAATGAGTCCTTGGAACTTAAGAAAATTAAAATACCAGAGAATTAATTAATTATTACAAACTTATTATTGGATTTAAAAGTTTAACGTTTTTAAGAGGCTAATTAATAAATCTATTAAGTTTATGAGGAATCTTTATTTAAAGGAATTAAAATTCTAAGATCTTTAAATTTAAAGGAAAATTATCAATTTAAGCCTTTAAATTTAAAAAAGGGAAGCAAGTCATAATTTGAAGCAATTACATTTTTTTTAATACCTATTAATTTGAAATGTTCCGAATTGAAAGAACTTCTAATGATTTAATAATTAAAGTATTTATGTTTGAAAGCATCCAAACTTGAATAATTTAAATAAATTTGGTCAACTATTATTGCAATTCAGTACAATTGCCTCCATCCGAGTATAACCGAGACAAGCGCTGCTTAACTACGTTGATCGACCTCTAAATATGTGATGCCCAAGCGGACATTTTTACAATATTTGGAATCTTCCGATGTCTTATGAAATATTTTGGTTTATATAATGTGTAAAAATTTGTAATTGTCTGGAAATTCCTAAAGTACTTAATACATCTTTTATAACAATATTAATATTAATGCTATAAAATTGGTCAATCATTTAAATCTAAGCTTCTGAAATCTTTTGGAATATATGAATGTCTATCAAAATCTTCTGAGATCTTTATGTAAAAAACATTTGTCTTCTGAGAAATTCTCTGGAACTTGTATGTAATTTTTTTAAAGTGTGAAATTTTCTGTACTATCGTCCCACTTTAAAGCATCTGATTAACATCTATTATTTTTTTTTAATGCGGAGTTTAACCTTTTTTCTTTATATCGCAAGATCAAGAGTTAAATTTCTTGGAGAATATTTCAAAAATCTTAAAATTTCCATTGTTTTGTAAATTATTAATGACATGCAACCCGATTATTTAAATATTTGCTATAACTTCCTATGAGATTTAATCTGAAAGACAACTCAGAAATTTCTTACTAATCTTCTTACTTCGGTAAGAAATCCTTTTAAATATTTATAATTTCGCGTAAACCGGAAGAAAATCTTGATAGTCACTTCGATTTCTCCTTAGAGTTTTTCTCAATTTGAATCATTAATACACGTTCGACTAAAGGTAATCATGTTTGACAAGCACAAATGCTTCTCGTAAACGAAGCTTAAAGAAGTAAAAATGTTTACTGTTCTTAACGGAACTATCGGGGAATAGTCCTTGATCGATGCATTGGACTAGTCGTGAATTATGGGTAACCAGAAGAGTTCATGGACAGATACGTTAGTTTGTTAGCGAAACTGCTTTACTTTCGCAATTTCACTTTGTTGTCTATCGATAAGCCCCACAAGAAAGTCGACTTTGTCTATAACTACTGAATAACTGATCTTCGTAGGTTATATGTACACTTCATCCGAAAGCAAAATAATCTTGGAGAAATCTTTCATTATTACATAAGCACTTCCGTAATTCACGAAGCGACTAAAGTAGAAATTATGCTTTGCAAAAAAATATTGAAACTCTGAAGATGACGCGACGAATGTGTGGCTCTGGCTCAAGTGGATATCATCTACTAAGGTAGGCAGTAGAAAACTAGGAACATGTACACTTGAACAGTTGTACACCGATTAAGTGTCCGATGAAGCTTTGAATAAAGCGATAAGGATCGAATAAACATTCTTGAGTCAATATCTTTTGAGCACGTCAAGATATCAATTCGTCTTTGATTGATATGATGCTGTAACTAAAATCTTTTTTCTTCTCAGTTATACAAGTCACTTCCATAATTCATATTCGTAACCCAACTTTTCGTTAGATCAATATTAGTTTAGTTCTAAAATTTGCTATTACAGTCTTCTATGAGATAATAATCGTATTCACTGTTGACACGGCAAAAAATTACATTTTGCATTTTCGATTTTTGAGATTGAGATTTATAGTGTGGAAATGTTTGAATATGGGTTTAAATTACTCACTGAGTGAAATAGAAATATTATTAACAATTATGAAA
The DNA here is from genome assembly GCA_932074435.1 of Andricus kollari. Taxonomy (NCBI): domain Eukaryota; kingdom Metazoa; phylum Arthropoda; class Insecta; order Hymenoptera; family Cynipidae; genus Andricus; species Andricus kollari. The sequence continues at coordinate 8,298 of CAKNWW010200871.1, forward strand.
ATAATTTTTTAACAAAATTTTCAGGTTATAAAATATACCTTGATACATAAAATAATGTTTAAAAGAAGAAAATTAAAATAATTTTCTTTCTCATCTTTAAAAAATGTAAAATATATCTTAAATTCTTTTAAAACTTATTGCTAGGGCCGTGTCTAGTGGGTGGATAAAAAAAATTGTTTTAGAAATCGTAAACAATACCATGCCGTAAAATAGTGTATTGGAACCCCCATGAAGTGTACGGAATGTGAAATCAACCGATTTAAATCTAAAAAACGCTCGATTAACATTTTGTCCTTAATGCGCACTTTTTTATATTATTTTCAACTCTACTATATGTATTATTAAATATACAAATTTAATTTGTAATGCATCTTATCGCATCTTAACAAAAAATAATTTGTAACAAATTTAAAGGTCTTTTTGGGTGAATAACTTTTGTCTGTTTATTTTTTTCGTATTTCATGTCGTTTTTACATAAAATTGAATTTTAGATTTTTAACCTTTAAAGCGCCATGCTATGTAATAATAACACAAAGCGCCATGTGGGGTCGTGGGCGACCCCCTTGTCGGAAAATGTCATATTGCAAAGAAAGCCGTTATTTCAATTCCAAAAAATTACTGAGTACTCTTCAACTATCCTTTTAGAGTGTAGACAAGGTTTTATCGACGAAAAAATTTTTGATGCGTATTAGAAAATTAAAAATCTTACGAAAACGTGAAAAATTACTTTTTTCACGCAAAAATCATAACTCAGTCAATTTTTGATATTTTAACCTAAAAATTTAACCTGTATTTCTCGAAATATAGCTCTTCAAGAAAAAAGAATTCGTTATAGTGCAGCTTTAAAAAAAGGTATTTATTTGGGAACTTGAAGTGTTTTTTGCCATGAAAAGTGGGAGGAACGTTTTTTGATGATCAAAACATGATTAACAAATAATTGTTAGATCTTTATTGAATGAACAATTTTTCTTCATTCATTTTTTTTATATCATGCATAGTCTTAGCGAAAATTATAATTTTTTATTTTTAATGTTTATCTTCTTGAGATGAAAAAATTTTTAATATGCTTTTTTATATCTCGTATAGTTTTCCTGGAAACTGGCATTTTTTATTTCTTAAAATGCATTTTCTGTGCATAAAACCAGAACTAAAATAAACAGAATAAAAGCTGACGATGTCAAATTTTACATGAAACTAATACCTTCTCATGAGGATAAGAATGTAAAAAAATGCAGAATTTTTAATTCATTCAGGTATCTTGACTTATTTTTAAGTTTATTTTGATCCCAAGTAAGCCTATACGTTCCGAAAAATGTTTTTCGATGTTTGCACAGGCGCAAAAAAATAAAATTAATTATAGGGGTATATTAAAATCTTGTGCAGAATAGTATCATAAAATCTAGCCAAAATTGAAAATTCTTTAGAAGCCCACAAAAATGTAGACAAAATTGAAATTAAAAAAAGATAATAATTCTTGTAAATCTATCTTGCCCACGCGCGTTATCTAGATTTAATTCGACCGAATCCTAAAACCATTTTTTTGAACCACCTCAGTGTCTAGTTTTACCGAAATTCGGTGAGCGTAGAAGAAATATTTTCATTCAGCCCACGGGAAACTGGAAAGGGCGGGATAGACACTTCGTATTATTAAATGCCAATAATGGATATTTAATAATAAGTTAGTATGGATGAATTTTTAAACATTTGCTGCAAATTTTAAGCTTTGACGATAAAGTGCTTGAATTATAAAGATTATATAGTAATCATGATATCTCAAAAATTTTCAAATATTTCAAAGGTTTTTCCCTGTTTTAATTCTTATGATTCTGAATTATTTTGAGGTATTCAGGGGAATTTTCGATTGATTTTGATAGTTTAAAAGGAAATTCAAAGAAAAAAACTGCTTTATTAAGCACCTCCGACATTTTAAGGCTTTTTGAAGAGATTTCAGGGATTAATTATAATGGTTTTCACTGAATTTTATAATAATATTTCAACGCTTTTTTAAAGAATGTAATCACAATAAATCAAGGATTTGGCAGTAACAAAAGTTTGGTGGGGACTGACGTTACAACTAGAATCTCCACCATATGACGAATCACTACTTAACTTGGACATGATTTCGACTCGCAAAACCAATTCCACGCATAAAGGTGGTTGTTGGGTGTACAATCTAAACAATGAATAATACAAACAACAAAATATCCTCGGAATGGACGGAAACTTTGACTGACGAAATGCACACACATGGTAAATGTAAAGGACGAGTTTCAGGCGATGAATGGTGATTGGGTGTTTGGAATGCTAGGGGGGTGAATGATCTTAAGGTAAGAGAATTACGAACAACTATGCACGTAAGGAAGCTAGATATTTTATGTGTACCTTAGACAAAGAAAAAGGGTTGCGAAAGTTGAAAAATAGAAAATAGGGTGTTGAAAAACATAGTAGTCAAGGGGTCGGTTTGATTATGAATGAAAAAGCAAGACAGCGTCTCAAAGATCAAGGATATGTATCGCTCAGATTGCTGTGGGTTAGAATGAAGGTAGGGATTAGAAGATTATTTTGCATAGTGCTACGCCCCAGTTAATAGTGGTCCGAGGGAAGTCAAAGACACCTTCTTGGACACTTTAAATGATACAATAAGTACTTAGGATCAGGGTGCAAGAATTATTCTGCTAGGAGGTATGAACGGATGGGTCGGCGTCCAACGTCAGGGTACAGATACAGAACGGGTGCTAGGTAATGTTGAGGATTCAAGAAAAAATTATAACCGGGTAAGGTTAGTTAGCTTATGCTAAAAAAAAGGGCCTATTTATTACAAATACTTTGTTTAGACATAAAATGCTCCACATGTACACCTGGCATAAAGGATATAACCACAGTATAATTGACTTCATTATTGCGAATGAAAGAGTAAGAGAACTGGTAGCAGATACAATGGTTATGAGGGGCTCTGAATGCAATACTGACCATTACCTTCTAGTCTCAAAAATAAGCTTAGGACGGGGATGGAGAAGAAAGAGAACAAAACAAACGAAACAAACGTGAACCAAGATTGAAAATTTACAGAAATCGGAAGTGCGAATAGATTTTCAGAATAAGCTAAATAAACGCATAGATAGGGCAACTTGGAAAGCACTTATAAGCAATAAAGATATAGAAGGCGCATGAACTATGATACGGGATATCATTGATAAAACAGCGACTGAAGTGTGTGGTACGGCGGTTGTAGGAAGAAAATCTGGTGATGCATGATGGAATAATGAAATTGATGCAGCCCGACAAGAAAAGAAAGAAGCGTACAAGAGAACGTTAAACATCACAGGTGTTAGCGATGAGGAGAGAAATAGACTTGAAAATGATTACAGGCAGAAAAAGAGGAAAGTTAAACGACTAGTCAAGGAAAGTAAAGATAAAATTAGAACAGAAGAAGAGAGGAAATTTCAAAACGACTTTCACGGAACCCTGAAACAATTATTTAAAGAGATGAAGGGAAGTAAAAGTACAGATTTTGTCCGCATGAGAAACAGCAAGGGTGAAATGAATTATTAGGAGGTGAAGATATAATGCATTAGAAAACCCAATTGAGAAAGTCTGTGTCACTGAAGTTAGAGATATAATTAAGAACTTAAAAAACGGTAAGGCTGCTGGTGTAGACAGTATTAGCGCTGAAATGCTTAAATACGGTGGCGAACTCATACCTCACAGGCTGTGCGAATTGATAAATTTATGTATCGAGACGGGGAAAGTCACAGACGTGTGGAGAAAAGCAATTATCGTACCAATATACAAAAGGAAAGGAGATAAAAGCAACTGCAATAATTACAGAGGTATCAGCTTATTAAGTACCGTAAGTAAAATATAATCAAAAATACTTATCCGCAGGGTAATGAAAATAACAGAAGAAAAGATATGGGAAGTCCAAAGTAGATTTATGCCAGGAAGATCATGTAGGGATCAAATGAAACCTATGCGCACAATATCACAGAAAAAACTAAAGGTAACGTTTACATCGATTCCAGGTGAAAGATTCGCTGCAACAAAAAATAATCTTGCTGGTTAAACTTTACACGAATCGAAGATAATTTTCCATTTTTAACCTTGCCTGGATAATCTTTCGCCTCATTATCGCTCCATTTTTATTCGAAAAGTTACGAGAATTACGACGCCAGCGCTATCTACCGTCTTTTAGCTTAATTAAATTGGAGCAGAAATGGGATTCCCGGCTGTCAGAATTATTCTCCTAACCTCGCTTAAACTTTCACCGAAATACATTCAATTTTAACCGTTCCAAAATGTACCTGCATCACATTTTAACTATTGTATTTTCTAAGTCTTATTATTTTCAAATTAATAATGAAGTAGGCGAATAGTTGTTTCAAATCTGGTGTCCTGATTTATAGCTCGAATCCACTCATACTTTATCGTTTTCCCATTGCTGCTAAGGGC
>CAKNWW010200888.1:0-10239 GCA_932074435.1 Andricus kollari
GATTAAATGAAAAACGAAAATGCCTCAACGTCATAGAGCATCTAGAGTGTCTCAAAGCATCCGTGATCGATTAAAGTGGATCGATGTCAACAAAGCTTTCGATAGCAGAATTCGCACATGTATCGTTTCCTGATCTGGTTCACAAAGATGTTCTTGCTTTCCTAAATGAAGCTGCATTTTCTTTGTAGCGGAAGTGAACAAGACCTTACATGAAGTCAGTGCTCTAAAAGTTAATGCAGTGGCTTTGCACACTATAAGAAGATTTGTATGGAGGAGCCTGAAGAGAAAAGTTTAAAAACGAAGTCAAACTGCACTCGGTATGGGATTGAAGAAGAAACCTATCTGAAAGAAGAGACAAACGAATCCAAAGAGGAACCTAGTTCAAAGGAGAGGAAACCCAGTTCGAAGAAGAAACAAGCTATAAAAAATAAACTAATAGCATTTAGAAGGGTTGCGAATGCAGCTAAGAAAGCAATGAAACCAAGTAGTGATGCAAAAGTGGCTATCAAGTCTGCAACCAAAGGTTGCACAGGAAGCTCTCAAAAGCGTAGGCGATAAATATTAAGTGCAAAATCAACTTATCATGCCAACACCTTGGAAACTTGGTGGTGTTTTGCCACTGATTCCAATTTTTGCTGGGCTCAGTGCACTTGGAGCTTTTACTGGTGGAGCATCAAGTTTCGCTAATGTGGTAAATGATGCTAGCGCAGCCAAACAAAAACTGGCAGAAGCTCAACGTCATAACCATGCAATGGAGGCTATTGCTTCAGGAAAAGGCTTACACCTGGAACACTACAGAAAAGGATTAGGTCTTCATATAAAACCTTACCGAAAAGGACAAGGACTTTGTTTCAGACCGGTGCCAAAAAACTTGCAGTGAAGCTACCTCACTATGCACTCACTGATACCGATCTGTTGAAGTATGCTAAAGCTCTAAAGATTCCACATTTTCGTGGAGTGTTTATGCGCAATCATCTACCAGTGAAGTGACCCCACCAAATTGAGTCAACCATATTCAATCTTGATGTCGTATACTTTTCCAGTTTCGGTAATCTTCGTCTACCATCAGATCTGGTAAATTACCTAGATGTTAGTAGCGTGATAAAGTACAATCATGAGAGATATCAGGACTATGACAGTAATGAATGTGGACATTTGTACTTAAAACTATTATGCAAAACCGGACGGTTTTCGTATCATTCTCTGCCTGTTTGGGGGACGCGAAGTTTTCGTTTGTCGGAGGGGGTATTTTGCCGACCGGGCGCCGGAAAAGTATACTCTTACGGAGTGCGCGCATGCGCTTTCGGTCCAGGCGGCGACACTCTCCTGTCTCTCTTTTTTGACGCATGCGTGGTATATATGACGGATATTTGTAGACTGTACAATACAGTTGTACATACTACAGCGCATGCCGGTCGGCAACACGCAGCAACACGTGAGTCAGATTGCACGAAAGCCCGTCAGTCTTTTGTTAACCGATAACAACGACAAAAAAAGACAAATTTGCCACAAAGTATATACATTTTTAAACAAATACTTTCATTTTTAAATAAGAGATATCAATTATCAACCAAACAGTTGAATTTTCATCTAAAAAATATCAATTTTCAACCAAGAATGAAATAGTTAAATTTTTAGTTTCAAACAAATTAATTTTCAAACAAAAAGAATTTTCAACAAAATAGTTATTTTCAACGAAAGTGATGAATTTCCTACTAAAATTATAAATCTTCTAGTGGAATAATTTAATTGCAAACCAAAAAGATAAATTTTCAATTAAAATGATGAATCTATAACTGCAGTAGTTGAATATTCAATCAAAAAGATGGATTTGTAACCAAGAAGATTAATTTTCGATCAAAAAAAGATGAATTTCCAACAAAATACATGAATTTTGAAGTTGAAACGATAAATTTGCAACCAAAAATTGTATAATTCAATTCCCGGTTTAGAAAAATTTGAACAGAAGAGATGAATTTTCAACTCAAATTAAAGAATATAACTTGCAAGAAGAAGCTGAAAATGATTGTTGTATTTATGATCAAAGATTGTATTTTTCCTTACAGCTTCACCCACAACACACATTCGCATACAAATACCATTCTGTTGTTGCATAAAATAGCGTGTGTCTCTATGCAGCAAGCCGTTGAAGTCCTCGCCCGCTGTTTGTATCACTCGCATGGACGCCCCGTACTACAAAAATCGGCCTCGGACGTCAAAGCCGGGGTTTGCTGCGTCGTAACACAATAAACTATTATCTGGATAACTGCATATAAAAAATAAGTACTGTCTATATAAAAGTGTATCATGAATTGACTGTACAGAGAAGTCTGTATAGAGAAGAACACCATCATGGATCAATCATTTACTCTTACGATAACAGGAAACTCTTCCGTTCTAGTCTGAGAGTATTTGCCACCAATAGAACTCTCTCCTTATAAGAAATATGCCCTTGGACTTGCTGAATTGCTCACATTCCATGTGATTCCGAACGTTCACACTGAAAAATAATATATGTAGGTGATCGAGTAGTAACCATACCTACTGGTAGCTATGAGATAGATGTCTGTCTTTTATGCCTGTCAATGTTCTTAATTTGAACAAAAAATATTGTAACTGTTTGAGCTGGAATGGTTAATATTCTATTTTATTTAGAATGGTAACGATTGTTCTGTATTTCCAGGTACTTAGAAGTGCAATTTATGTTTACTTCATTGCCTCGACAGAATTCAGATCCTAATACTCCATTTTAATTAATGGAGTTATTTGCCGTAAGTTTCAGCACATTTTTTTAAATCTATTGGTATTTTGGATTCTATGAAATTTATTTTAATGAAGTTTCGTCCTGCACCGGTATCTATCATGATTCTAGCCGGGTGTTTTAGGCCTTCGGCAAATATTACGATCGACGAGATTTTGCTAGGATTAGATAAATTAACTTTTATAGTTGTCTGTTCGCTGGATGTGGATGATTCTCGCTCTTGGTTTAGGCTTCCCTCTGTGCATGCGTCACTCATTTATTTTATATGGATGACCTGAAGATCTATGCTTCTGGTACAAGAATCACCTGAAGAAAGAAAAGATTATTGACGTTCCCGATGACCCTGAGAATGTGGATATAAGTGTTATTAGGCATTTAACATTGGAGAGAACTATACATACCTGGGCGTGCCTCACAGCCGTATTCAGGATGTAACATCAGTTAAAGCGTCTCTCCGAAGCAGATACAAGCATCTGCTTCGGATGTTCTAGACTTCAAATCTGTCGGCGTTCAACAAGGTATCTGCAACTAACATGCTTGCCATACCCGTTCTACTCTACTCGTTTGGGGTGGTTCACTGGACGAAAAACGAGCTTACGGCCCTTGATATCACCACACGTAAGATCATGCATATGCATAAAAGCTCGCATATCAATTGGTCTCTTCCGAGATTATACATCTCACGCTGTCAGAGCGGATGCGGACTTCTGAATCTCCAAAGTCTTCATAACCACATTGTTCTAAGTACAGCTTACATGGTTGCAAATGGAAAAGATCCTCTCATAAAAATGGTCAGGAAAGACGTGATAATTGGCAAAGGAGCATTCGCTTACGAAGTCGCGGAGCAGGCGGTTGAGACCGTTGGCCTGAATTTTAACATCCGAAGAGAGGAAAGTACAAAACTCCATCCAGATGCTTCACTTCTGAAAGCCGAAGTGAAGATAGCAGAAGTTGAAAAATTCCATCAAGATCCATCCTTGTCGAAAGAACGAACTTTTGCTTTTCTCAGATCAACAGGGCTTAATCCAGATACAAGAGGTTTCATTTTTGCATGCCAGGACGGTGTCATTTCCACCTTAGTATACCGTGATCGCATTTTATGTCAAAAAGTTCCCAGCGATAGGTGCAGAGTGTGACATGCACACGCAGAGTACATAGAACACATACTATCTGGGTGTCCCATCCATGCGGGAACAAGGTATATCTACAGACATAATGCAACCCTAAGAGTGCTTTATTACCATCTTTGTCGCTCTCACGGTGATGGCCGCAACCCTGCCTTGCGGAACGCTCCACGGGAGATAGAGTCAGTTATCCAAATCGAGAAGTGCCCAATTTTCTGAAACTACGATTTTCGGACAGCAGTCTCCGTTGCACACTCGAGGCCTGACATTGTTCACCGAGACTTCGAGAAACGAACTAAATTCGTGATCGAGTTCTCGGCCCGTCCGAATACAACATCACTGCCAAGAAGAAAGAAAAGGAGGAGCGGTATCAAGACCTTAAAAGGGAGCTGCAAAGACTGTACCCAAAATATTCGGTACAAGTAATTGTCCTTGTAACAGGTGCTCTCGAAGGTGCGAAACTGTCACTGGTTCGTAACCTTAAAGCCATGCCCGCGTGCCACAAATATGCCAAGGCACCTGAGAAATAGATGCAGACAGCTGTCATCCTTGGGTTGCTTCGCGTGCTCAAGGCGCACGAGGGCTTCGCCGGCCTGTCGTTGTGATTTCGTCGTGTCCTTTGACCACCCATCTCACGGTTGTGAGACGTGGCCATGAATGTGATTTACCGCGGTCCTACTGGGAGCCGGTGTCATTTTTTAGATGGCGGTTGCGCTTAGGGAGACCCTGCGGTGGTTGTTTAACCTTATTTTTTAATTATATAGGTATATCATTTTTAAAAAGGCTTCACCGCAGGTTCCCACTTGAAGCATCTGCAATCTAACAATGACACCGGCTCCCAGTAGAACTGCGGTAAATCACACCTAATAATATGTCTCATAACAGTGAGATGGGTGGTCACAATACAGGATGAAATTACTGCGACAGGCAGACGTAACCCGCGTGTATCTTAAGGACACGAAGCGACCTAAGGATGACAGTTTTTACATCCGTCTCGCAAGTTCCTCGGGTTATTTTTGGCACACGGGTAGGGCTTCAAGGTTACGATACAGTGATAGTTTCGCACCTCTGAGAGCACCAATCACAAGGACAATTACTTTAACCGAATATTTTGAGTACAGACGGCAGGATTTCGCCGGGAGCGGGTGCTAATCTGAAAAATTACACCCAGTTCCAGCGAAATCGGGGCAAAATTTCAGCTATAACCACGCCTCTCTACCGTGAGTCAGTGCCGAATTCAATACGATTATGCGGCAAAATTCTCGTGCACCCTGAGGAGACGAAGCGCCCCAAGGACGAACGCCTTCTGCATTTTCCCCGCAAGTGTCTTAGTATTTTGTTGACACGCAGGGATGCTTTTCGGGCTATTATCCAGTAAACCCTTGGCACCTCCAAGAGCGCCAATGAATAAGACGATTAGCTTAACAGAATATTCCGGGTATAACCATCGCAACTCCCTTATAATGTATTTATGCCTCTCTTTCTTTTAATTCTCCTTGACTATGACGCTTTTGTCAGCTGGTGCCGAAAATACGATAACGAACATGGTTCGTTCCTCGAAGTCAAGTAGAACCATGTCAGGCCTCGAGTGCATAACAGAAACAATTGTCGAGAATACGAAGTTCCAGTATATGTTGCACTTCAAATTTTCGACAATTGATTCTATTTCCCTACGAGCGTTTAGCGGAGCGGTATTTGGGCTGATGCCCAGAAGTCCGCGTCCGCCTTGACGGCGTGAAATGTATAATCGCTGAACTGACGAATTGATATGCAAGCTTTTACGCATATGCATGATCTTACGTGTGGTCACATCAAGGACCTTAAGTTCGTTCTTGGTCTATTGAACCACCCCAAACGAGTACAGTAGAACCGGGACGGCAAAGCATGTTAGTCTCAGATATCTTGTTCAACGCTGACAGATTGGAAGACCAAATCTGTCGAAGAAGATGCTTGTATCTGCTTCGGAGGGACTCCTTTACTGATGTTACGTCTTGAATGCGGCTTTGAGGCACGCCCGGGTATGTAAAGGTCTCTCCGGTGTTAAGATGTCTAATAACACTTATATACACAAGCTCAGGGTCCTCGGGAACGCCAACAATCTTTCCGTTTTTCAGATGAATTTTGGCACATTTATCCAATCCAAAGTCCATCCCAATCTCCCCTGTGTACTTCGCGACGATATTTATGGCAGTTTCACGTTTCCCTTTACCAGAGGCATAGAGCTTCAGGTCATCCATATAAAATACATGAGTAACCTTATGCTCGCGCTGGTTAGTATCGCCACAGAGGTATCCAGAAGAATTTTGTAGTGCGAGAGATAGAGGCAGAAGTGTGATGCAAAAAAGTAAAGGGCTCATGGTATCGTCCTGAAAGACGCCCCTCTGGAAGGTGACGTTGTTTGTTGTCACACGACGATTTCCAGATGAGGTAGTAAATCTAGATTTCCAAAGAGGCATTAATCTCTCTATGCATCTCACTATGTGTGGATGCACCTTTAAGCTTTCCAACAGACAGATGATAAGTCTATGAGAGGTTGAATCGAAAGCTTTCCGGTAGTCAATCCAGGCCATTGACAGGACGTGTTGATGGGATGCAGCGTCTTTACAGACACACCTGTCAATTAGCAGGTTCTCTCGACAGCCTGCTACACCTTTTTTCGAGCCACGTTGTTCGTACATCTCACGCCACACAGGCTCAATTCGTCGATCAATCCTGTTGTTTAGGACAGCTGTAAAGATTTTATACAGTGTGTTCACACAAGTTATTTGCCTGTAATTCTCTGGGTTGGACAAGTTGCCTTTTTTCGGTAGGAGTATAGTGCGTCCTAACACCAGCCACTGCGGAATGGGCATCTCTGACTTTAAAAATGAGGTGAATATGCGGGCCAAATGTTGGTGTGTAGAAGTAAGCTTCTTCCACCACAAGTTCTTGATACAATCTGTTCCAGCATGGGAAAAGTTCTTCGTTCCTCTAAGTTTTTTTACCTCTTCGGCAGTGATTGATGGACATTCATCCTCAGATTTGATGAGGTTGTCGCAAAATTCCTTGAAGCGGATGATATTGTCAGTATCTTCTTTCAACTCTAGTGTTTTCGGGATCTTGTATACCTCTCTCCAAAAAGTCTCTACCTCGTTTGGCTTGAGTGGATTCTCGACAGAAACTGGGTGATCATTGAACAGATGAGATGGGTCAGCGAGAACCTGTTGATTCTCCCTTCTCCATCTCTCCCTCTTCTGTATTCTCTTCCTAGCTTCATATAACAGCCGTATTTTTTCAACAATATGCTGCTTGCTTGTCAGCAGCTTTGACTTGTTTAGTGTGTGATTCAAGATCCTCAGTTCTTGGACGAAATTGCGAACACTTTCCGTGAACGGTCTACCAGATGTTATGTAGTCAATCACACACTGAACACGGGACGCATTCTGTCTTGCCCATCCAATCTTCGTGTTCAGTTGATGTAAGCGTCTGTTGGTCTTTTGATCCATCGTAGGTTTGAGCCTTCGGTTTAAATTAGCCAAAGCTCTCGCAGCACCATAAACTGAGCAGTTGATGGTCCAGAGATCGGATTCTTGCGAGATTTCACCACGAAGGGAGGCATCCATTTCAGCCAGATCTTGGGGCTTAAGAGGAACTTACATGTTAATGTTCCTTCTTGTCCTGAAATCGTGATCATCTCTCAGAAGGTGCCTGTTTTCCGCGGTTAGTTTTAATGCCGCTTCCTCATCTGCGGCTGCAGCTTGATCAAGCAGCGGTTAGGGAAGCGCTCCGCGTACATATCCATTTTTCCAGAGGTAGGCACATTGATTTCGCAACGATTGAATCGTAACGTGCTGAAGCTCTGGGTGTTTTTGGCACCACAGAGTATGCATACGCACCATAAAGCCTCGATGAACAGGGATAATGCTGGCATCGTAGCAGTCTAGCAAGTCATCCTTGAGTTGATTCGTCCACTCAATGTGGGCGTTTCGCCGGCTTGTCGTCGTGTTTCCATCTAAACTATTTTCAGCACCCCGAACTCTAGCATTATCGGCATTGTTCGCCGACCCACTGTCGGGTGCTCTGCGCGTTCGATCGGTTTGAACCGCATTTACAACTTTTGGGTGTTTTGGTGGTGTCATTGTTGTTCCCACGAGTAGCTAGGGAAAGGGTTCGTCAATCCTTGTAGAGCCCCGCATGCAAGGATAAGGCTGCATACTCTAAGAGGTCGCCCGGTATCCCAGAGTCACCGTTTAAGACACCTCACCCAGGTGCCATTCAGCTTTCGGCACGGTTGTCACGCCTCCGCTTAGAGGTTATTCCTTCGTGACCATCCCTGCACAATTGTCCGAGACTGCTTGTTAATTATTGTAACCATGTTCAGCACAAGCCCTTGGTACAGGGACCCTCTAACCGCAACCCGAGGACGCGTTCGGTGGCTTTGTCATAGGCCCTTCAGTTCTATTCCAAAGGAATCGAAGTCGAAACCGAAGAGCTTATATTAATATAAGGCAATATAGTTAAAAGTTTGTCATAAGGACAACCGCAGGATTTCGCTGGGAGCAGGTGCTAATCCGAAAAATTGCACCCGCTCCCAGCGAAATCGCGGTAAAATTTCAGCTGCAACCACGTCTCACGACCGTGGGATAGGTGGTTACAGTCTGCGACGAATTCAATACGATGATCCGGCAAAGGTCTCGTGCACCCTGATGACACGGAGCGACCCACGGACGACCGCCTTCTGCATTTTCCCCGCAAGTGTCTTGGTATTTTCTTGACAGGCAGGGATGCTTTTCAGGCTATTAACCAGTGAAATCTTGGCACTTCCAAGAGCACCGATGATCAAGACGATTAGCTTAACGGAATATTCCGGGTACATCCGTCGCAACTCCCTTACAAGTTCTTTATACATCTCTTTATTTTCATTCTCCTTGGCTATGATATTTTTGTCAGCTGGTGCCGAAAATTCGATAACGAACGTGGTTCCTTTCTCAAAGTCAAGAAGACCAATGTCAGGCCTCGAGAGTGCAACAGAAACAATTGTCGAGAATACGAAGTTTCAGTATATGCGACACTTCTCATTCTCGACAATTGACTCTATTTCCCTAAGAGCGTTTAGAGGAGCGGTATTTGTGCTGATGCCGTAAGAGTGACAGAGATGGTAATAAAGCACTCTTAGTGTCCCATTGTGCCTTTGGATGTAGGTCGTTCCCGCATGAATTGGACAACCAGATAGTATGTGTCCTAGATGCTCGGGGTGTGCATGACACGCTCGGCAGCTATCATCGGGAATGTCTTGGCTCAAAATGTGGCGACGGTATGCTAGAGTGGAAATGACACCGGCTTGGCATGCCAAAATGAAACCCTCCGTGCCCGACTTCAATCCGGGTGATTTAAGGAAAGCAAACGATAGCTCATATGACATCGACAGATCCTCCACATTTCTGTGGAAGAGGCCATGCATCTTCTTCTCGAGGAGCTGTTCGCGGAAGTTTTTCTCCTGTGCTTTCTTAATCTGGGCCTTCAGGCGTGAGAACTCGAGATGCATAAGATTTGATGCACCTTGCTCATCCCTGATATTGAAGTCAAGGCCGAGTGTTTCAGCAGCCTCCTCCGCTGCTTTGTAGAGAAACGCCCCTTTGCCCACTTCTTCGTGTTTCCTGACCATTTTAAGAAGAGGATCCTGTCCATTTGCGACTATATGTACTGTACCCAAAATAATCCTGTTGTGAAGACATTCAAGATTTAGTATTCCGCGACCACCTTGACGGCGTGAGATGTAAAGTCGCGGAACAGAAGATTTAAAGTGCATGCTTTTGTTCATGTGCAAAACCTTTCGGGACCCGATATCGAGGGATCTGAGCTCGCCCTTCGTCCATGGAACCACTCCAAATTAATAGAGTACTACCGGGACGGAAAGCATGTTCGTCGCAGATACTTTGTTCTTCGCCAACAGTTCTGAAGACCAAATCCATCAGATGAGACGTTTGTATGTGCATCGGAGAGTATCCTTTATAGATATTAATAAGCAGGCGCCGACAATTGTCCAGGGATGGTCACGAAGGAATAACCCCTGAGCGGAGGCGTGACAACCGTGCCGAAAGCTGAATGGCACCTGGGTGAGGTGTCTTAAACGGTGACTCTGGGATACCGGGCGACCTCTCAGAGTATGCAGCCTTATCCTTGCACGCGGGGCTCAACAAGGATGCACGAACCCTATCCCTAGTTGCTCGTGGGAACAACAATGACACGACCAAAACACGCAAAAGTTGTAGATGCGGTTCAAAACTATCGAACGCGCAGAGCACCCGACAATGTGTCGGCGAACAATGCCGATAATCCTAGAGTTCGGGGTGCTGAAAATAATTTAGATGGTAA
>CAKNWW010200890.1:0-12751 GCA_932074435.1 Andricus kollari
TCCCAGGCATTAGCACTACACAAATATCGATATCCCTTCCACTCTAGAATTGTGACACCAAAACTCTCTTTCATACTTCACTGACTGGCCTACTACTGAACATGGGAGACTTCAATTGATTAAATTTTTCTCAGCCACTGAATGCGACTAGGGGAAGTGTGTCCTCGTTGTCACAAGTATTAGTTGTCACATTACGAATATCTCAGAAATTATTATTAATTTTTAGAAAGTACTTATACAGTTTTTGAACGTGCGCCAGTGCTGTCAACAGAAGAAAGTTTCATGGCGACCAACTTCGCCCAATAGATTTGACAGACCAAACCACAAAATATGCGTCGATGCGTAAAAATTAGGATATCGTTTTTTTTGTAAATATTTGGTGCAATAGACACAGTTTGTCGGTGTTATTGTGTTTTTTGGTATGTAAATTAAGTTGTTTTGTTATAATACCCCTTGATATTTGCATCAACAAATAATTGTTCTTTTCGTACAGATGAATTCATTTCCTTCATTCAGGTACTAGTTGTCACAGTTGCTTTCAGGGCTTGTTATCACTGTGACAACTAGCCCCGAAATAAATGCCCTACTAAAAATTATTTAGCTTTACTCGCAAGGAAAACTTGTAGGATCTTTATGAGTTCTTATGAGCATTTGTCGCTATCGTTTGTAAAAACTCATGTACTTTATACCTGGTACTAATAGCTCAGATAACTATCCCCATGTACGGAGTAAGTTGTCACACTCTACTTTTTTTTATTAATATTTGTTTTAAGATGAACGCAAACTTAATTTATTTTATGTGCAATAATTTAAAGCTCAAGGATAAAATATATGATTCTTTTTTTAAAAAGTACCAGATTTATTTAATTTATTAATGCTAGAGAGGTTTAAGTACTTTTTGTGACAACTAGGACCCGTCTGCCCTACTTCCCAAAAGAAAAGAAACGAAAATTAGGAAACAAAGTAAAAACAACTGTCACTAAAGAAACGAAAGGCGGGAAGAACGGCAGATAAAAGACCAGACATCTGCATAAAAAAATCTCCGAGCTTTAATTTTACTTAATCCATAAAACAACTTTTTCGACCCGACCTCTTATTCAAAAACTTGATTTTCCAAAATTCAAATTTTTTCAAAATTCATCAGTGAACGTCATGCAGGCATTTAAATAATTGCAGTCTCAGCCCTTTAAAATGCATAGAGTGATTAACAGCAAATTCGCAAACGCAAGAAATGGCGCGCTGTTCCAATTTCGCGAAACCATGTTTTTTAAGCTTGCGATTAATATATCTTTTTGATATCTTTCATTTATAATTAAACTTTTTTTCTCGACGATTCATATCTTGGTCGCAATCTTAAAAAAAACATGGTTTTGTGAAATTCGAACAGCGCGCAGTTTCTTGCGTTTGCGAATTTGCTGTTAAAAACATTTAGGCCTTCATCCCAGGCATCAGCACTACACAAATATCGATATTGCTTCCACTCTAGAATTGTGAAACCAAAACACTCTTTTTCATACTTCACTGTCTGGCCTAGTACTGAACATGGGAGACTTCAATTGAAGAAATTTTCCTCAGCCACGGAATGCGACTACTTCCCAAAAGAAAAGAAAGGAGAATTAGGAAACAAAGTGAAAACAACTATCACTATAAAAACGAAAGGTGGAAAGAAAGGCAGATAGAAGACCAGACATCTGCATACAAAAATCTCCGAGATACAACTTTTTCGACCCGACCTCTTATTCATAAACTTGATTTTCCAAAATTCAAATTTCTTTCAAAATTCATCAGTGAACGTAATGCAAGCATTTAAATAATTGCAGTCTTAGCTCTTTAAAATGCATAGAGTGATCAAATATACTAGAATATATTATTACTCTTTGTAAAAACTATACCATGAAGGCACCACGGAGCGCCGCGGGGCTCGAGCGCCAGCGTCATGCACGTACCGGAGTACTGAACGCTTATTTTCATGAAATAAAAATTTGAATCCCACTTTCTAATCTTCATAGTCTTATAGGAAAAAACATAAGCTTTCCTTTAAGACCAAAAAAAAAACATGTGTCACTTCGAAAAAAATTCAAATTTATTTTTGACCTTTATTTTTGAAGGTCAAATATTTATTTTCTGAAAAAATGCGTATGACCAATCGAAAGAACGTGAAAACCCCTATCGTAACTGTAGTAGAAGAAATTTTTTTTATCGCTATTAGAAGAGTTGAAAATCGCCGAAATAGACGATATCTACGAAAATCCCAAAACTTTCACCCCCTCCCCCTTGGTTAATACTTATCCGAATGACAAAATTTTTTCCCCATAAAGTACTATCCAATAGCACAACACTTTGCCTAAGTTTAACTTAGATCAGACAACTTTGACTTTTTGATTGGGTACACTTGAGAAATAATGCCCCATATATGGAATAACATTTTCCGTATCAATATCTACGTGAGAACTCCGAGCTATATATAGAGCGTTTAATCAGCTATTTATACGGAAATTTCATGATAAATAGTCCAGATCTGTGAATCGGCTATTAATCATGAAATTTCGTGATAAATGGCCCAGATCGCTAAATCGGCTATTAATCACGATAATTCGTGATAAATAGCCCAGATAGTTGAATTGGCTATTTTTACCGAAATTTCGTGATTAATAGAAACGGCCTTAAATGAAAGCCCTTTGAAAATACAATGTAGTCTCATATATTTCTGTCTCCCTTATTTCCTGTCACCTCTATTTCCCGTCGGCTGTAGACGGTTATTTCGATTTGCGCAGTTCGGCAACTCCAACCATGCTCCCGGTATATTGTCCTCCGCTTCAGTTGGTGACTAATTTAAAAAAAGAGGCCCGAAGAGCGGGAAGTCTTGAATTGAGTATTTTTTCACGACGTCATGGGAATACGTCTCACGACGTTTTCAAAAAATATTATAAACGTAAAAGTCATAAATGTACAAATAGTAATATATCTCAAGTGTAGAATCTATTTTTTCAGTCATGTTCCATTCTTTTGTCGAGTGATGACCTTTTAGTTTCACGAAGTAAAATAAAAGATCATCAATGTCAGGTGAGTGGTACTCTACCCTCAAATTTCGGACAGTTGCTTGTATTTCGTGAAACTGAAAGGTCTTCAACCGATAAAAGGATGAAGAAACAGAATTGCGCAAATTCATTCTACACTTGAAAAGATTACTATTCAGACCTTTATAACTTGGAGATTTTCTCCAAAAAGTCGTATGCAGTTTCAGTACCATGTACTAGTCTTCCTGACGGCTGGCATTTCCATCTATCGACGTCGTGCCACAAAACTCACTATTCCGCGAAAATTTGAGTCGTTTATTGATTCTATAATACTGTTTTTTAGTTGGAAAATTGTCGTACGGCAACAAAAACACTTGAAAGACACATGAAAAACATAATTGCATCCATGCAGTCTAACGGACCGCGACTTTTCAACTGCGCAATAAGTCGAAACCGCCTCAACCGTTTTCAATTGGAATGCATCATATTGCGTAATATGCGCGACTGACTACTCGCGCACTCGGTCCTTCTGATGCGAGAGTCGTAACCGTCTCTCGCCCTACGCGCAGAGAAACTGCGTGGGCCAGCAGTTCGAGGAATGTTGAGTGTATTTTTTTGTATTATTATTGATTTCAAATCACCCGCGCTTTCGGCTGAAAAAGTAGCGACAGGCGGCGCATCGATACAAGAACGGAGCAGCCAATGAACGTCGTTGATAAAAATATCCTGCCCACTCGCGGTAAGAGTGGGGCCCCTTCCAGCTCAGAAATAAAAGAATCGTTTCGTTTCAAGGTCAGGAAAAAGGCGAGATTTCACTGTGCCGTCAATCGGGACAATCAGTGGGCGGAATCAGCAATTGAATAGACAGATTTATTCATTTATTTAAGTGGCATTTTTTAAATTGAAATTCCTAACAATTCTTTGATTCTGAATTGGACCCTTTTGTTTTCTTTTGGGAGACGAGAGAGAGAGAGAGAGAGAAAGTCTACGGAGAAGAGCACACATCACGAGCACAGGAAAATTATTAAAAGATAATAATAAACATTCTAACCTGGTGATTACCCTCACTTCGCCCGTCTCTCCCGACACACCGCATTGCGATTGTCGTCCCACAGGTTTTCACAAGTCTCGTCCGTCCATTCGAATCCTCCCTTCTAAGCCGTTTGCACAAAGTGGTTTTTGGCTAGTTGAGTAGATTGCCCCACGCGTAAGGATTACACATAATCTCCGATATCGGCCTTCTACTGCAACGAGTTTCTCCACGTAACATCCCAAAACCCTCCCTTGCCGGACTTCCCTTTATCGGACTTAAACTTACTTCTTACCTAGCAAGGTAAGAGAGCTGGTCGACGAACGCTGGCGAGACAGGTCTGTGATCAGCCTCGTAGCCTCATTGAACATGGAATTTGGTAGGGTTTATTGCTGATATGGTATTTCGGCTTTGGCTAGCGACTGTGGGAATGAAGACTGGACGTGGTTTACGTGACTACAAAATTCCGATTGAAAATGTTTTAAGAGTAAGCAATTTTGCAGGGCACGTGTAAATTATTATTTTATTCCAATTAATTATTTCCAATCCAGTTATAAACAACATTCTAGTCAGCTTGTTTATTGATATATGGTTTCAGTGGACAACTCGATCACCTGGGCGAAAAATATTCAAATGACTATGAGTTTAATTATTTATTTTTAACAATAATTAAAGTCTCCATTATTTCTTTTGCAGTTTCTCATAATTTGTTCAGATAACTATAGTAATAATGTGTATATGGATTTTGGTCATTTAGTTTATGAAGCTCTGTTATAATATTTTTCATGATTATTATTAGTCGAATCCATCCACCAATAATTTATCAAGTGTATCGATATTTCTGACTAGGGGTAGTGTTATTGATTGATATCGATTGCTGAGATACCGAACAATGATGCATCTTGTCTAAATGAACCTGATGGATGGCTTAACTAAAGTTAGAGATTTTACTTAAATAAGATTTTAGTGTTTAATAACAAACTGCTTTGTTAATTAACATTTTTCAGCCTCTTGAGGCTCGGAATTATCCGGATGGTAGGAAGGCTAGAAAGTGGAAGAGTCTTTAGGGGAGGAAGGAGGCTGACTTGCGCTACTGCTCATCAACATTTCACTTGGTGTAGCGTGGTCATTGTTTTGCAACTCCAATGTGTTTTGTTTGCTCTCTATCTTTCCTAAGCCTGCCGGTCTTATGTATGCTAGTATATGACCACGGGAGGTGCAACCACGTTGGCTACGGCCATGCATACTATCAATTGTGTAGGCTGTGTGGACAAGTAATTGAACATGATTTTTCAATTGCCTAACCTCACAGGACTCACCGTGACAAACCCGCCCTTGAATTCTAACAATCATTCTCTAATGTTACCAATGTCCGATGTCGTTGCTGCTCCCGTATCAAATAAATTGATAGGCTCTCTATTTACCGCATATAGGAAAAGAGTTGCACAATTTTCCGCCTTCCAAAGTATGAATATAATTACGCTGACAGGAAAGTATTCTTAGTATTCGGAGCAATAGATATGTTCTCGCGAGAGGAAATTGGTTTCCCAGACCCACGGCAGTCCTACGCAGGAAACCCAGTAATAACTTTTTTTCAAGAGCAGAATTTTGGAGAAATGCCAAAGAAGCGTTTAATAGTGATGATCCCTTATGGAAAATAGTGAACGTTAAATTACTCAAGGAAGTTAATTGGTAACTGTTAAGTTAATGTTGTTTAGAAAATGAATGAACTTTCGAATAGAGTAAATGATTGAAACGATGTCGCAAGATTAGAGCCCTTGGAGTCTCGTTACTTATGGGTATTTAAACATCTGTGGGGGATTCTACACCCAAGGGTAATCGCGAGACGTACATCCTATCGCATACGTTCGTTAAGTTTAGTATTCATGATTTGTTATTACTAAATAAGATTTAAGATCACTCCCAGACACATTTAACTCACTGTTTCTTGTCCAGATATCATAGTCATAACCCATACCACTGACTCTAAAGGCACTTTTTATGGGACTTCCTTTCCTATTCAGATTACATTACACTACCATATGCTGGCTCAGCAAGGGGGGCAGTCGGTGTTGCGATCCTTGCAAGTACAGTACAAGCAATAACGAGAATTCAGGATAGTGAGGGAATTAATTAACGACATATGCGGGTTGAAGCGTTTGTTTCGGCATTCTTATAGTTGATAATGCTGATGGTGGATTGTCAAGCGAAGTTGTCTTGATGTCCTCGGGAGATTGATACTTAGAGATAGTATCCTCACTGACAGATAATTCATCGTCAACCTTGATGGACGAAACATGCGGTGATTGGGGCCGTCCTTGAACTTGATGTTCACGAGATATTGATTGACCAAGGGATTTCTTCCCTCCCGAGATCGTTCGAGAACAGCAACACACATATTGGATGGTATTTCCGCCTATGAGTTGAACACCCTGATCGTCACGCGCTGATGTAGCTTCTAGTCTTCCTTGGTCCTCTTTTAAGGAACCAAAGAGTTTAAGGTCGTCTAAGTATAAAAGGTGGCTGACCTTATATTCTCTTCTGTTTGGCGGGCCACATAGGTATCCAGCTTTTGCCTTAGATAGAGGCAAGAGAGAGATGCAGAAAAGTATCGGACTTAGAGAGTCTCCATGGAAGAACCCCCTCTTATGTATGATATAGCTTGTAGTCACTTGTCTTTTGTCAGATGTTATGACAAATCTTGTCCGCCACAAGAGCTTAAGCTCTTTTATTCATCTCACTATTTTTGGATGCACCTTCAGGCACTCAAGGAGCTTAAAAAGTAGCTCATGGTTTGTGTTATAGAATGCCTTACGGTAGTCAATCCAAGCCATGGACATATTGCGTCGACACCTGATCGAGTCCTGGGTAATACGCCTGTCTATTAACAGGTTCTCCCTGCAACCTGCCATCCACATTATTATTATTTATTATTATTATTATTATTTGAGGGTTAGGTTGCAAAGCAGCTCTAGTAAGCTGTACCGCGACCCTTTAAGTTGCCCTTCTATTAATATCTTCTGAATACACTGTGTACTTTGTATAAACAAAATAAACAATATATTTTTGTGAATAATCACGCACTTTTGCCAATTTTTCTGCATTTCAAATTTTTTGTAATGACATGCCGCAGTGTGAATTGCCGTGAATGTGACTAGCCGCAAATGTGCTCGCTACATGTGTCTTGCCGCACTTTCCATTTTATTGGCCAAAATCTGACAAATAAAAAGTATTAAATGCATTATAGTGCAAAATAAATGGTTTATATCTAGAAAAATAATATTTTAATATTTCTTTATTTGTATTTTTATCTTGGAATTTATTCAGAACTGTAAAAGTACACCACAGCGGCCCATAAACTTGCTACAATTCCTTATCAGTTATTCATAACCTAGCGAAACGCTCTTTATCCGCTTTTGACAAAGTTTTTGTCGACTCGTAGGCCATGGAACTTTTCTATAATACTCTGTTGAAGAATAAAAAATGTTGAGGTTGACCTTTTTTCGTCCATCAAAAGGCTGCAGTTGAGATCAGGGAAATGAAACCATAAAAGGTTTCGATAAAAGAACTCTATAAATTTTAGAGTTTTACTTCTTTCTCGAAATTCATTTTTTCACTTGTTACAATTTTTTTATTTTTTATCATTTATTTTTCAAAAACATTTCTAAGGATGTATCAATTATTTACATATTCTAGCCATAAAATACTATCATACTATAACAGTCATTTATGCAATCTACTACCTGGAACAATTATTTAGACAATAATGGAACGCGTCACAACTTCAGATAACTGCGAGTTATTATATTATTATTTCTACCTTTCAAACTAGTTTTAAGCTTGCATGTTTTTTTACAAACTATAAACCTTATTAAGATATTTGACAAACTGCAATTAACTTCTTAATTTTTTATTTTTAGGTAAAATATTTATTCTTAATAATATATGAATATATTTTGATTATAGGAACCAATCTCACGATTTTTCTGGGAAATTTACCTTATTATTAGAGGAAAATATTCTTCCTATGAATTAGACTGGAAATTTCCAGCGAGATACACACAGAGTTAATTAAAAATAATTACAGACTTGTTAGTCCTGCCAACTGGAACTCGAGAATGAAGATAAGGAGATTACCACATCTTTCTCTCATTTCTTGGAAATTTTATTATATTCTATAGTTACTTGATCACTCGTGTTCTCTCCATTTCTATTTACTTTATGAAACCCAGGCGCAATGAATAGTTTTCTAAATCAATGTCCAGAATGAAATATTTCTCAGTTATGTTCCATTCTTTTGTCGATTGATGACCTTTTAGTTTCACGAAATAAAATAAGATATCCTCAATGTCAGGTGAGTGGTACTCTACCCTCAAATTTCGGACAGTTGCTTGTACTTCGTGAAACTGAAAGGTCCACAGTTTTTTCTGTGAAGGTGATATCAATTAAAGGAAGTCACTCAAATTATTTTCAATTTTAGAAGGTATGAAAATATGCCAATATTTTGTCACTTATTTAATAATATTTCTTCCTAATAGAGGGAGGTTTGTGATGATATGAATTTTCAAATCTACTTTTTTGACATATTTCGATATAATTCTACTAATTATAGCTCTCATTGATGACCAGGTCTAATACGCTTTTTAGTTCAATCGGCCAATTAGAAGGTTTTTTTTTGCGTTTAAAAATTTGAAAAAAATGTAGAAAACATTTTTTTTTTGATATTCGAAATACATTAATTAAGAATAAATATTTAAGAATACATATTTTACCTAAAAATAAAAAATTAATAATTCAATTGCAGTTTGTCAAATATTTTAATTAGGTTTATAGTTTTTAAAAGAATATGCAAACTTGAAAATTGTTTTAAAGGTAGAAATGATGATATAATAACTCGTTATTATCTGGAATTGTGACGCGTTCCATTGTCTAATTAATTGTTCCCAGGTATCAGAATGCATAAATGACTGTTATTGTATGATAATATCTTGTGGCTAGAATATGTAAATAATTAATACATTCTTAGAAATGCTTTTGAAAAATAAATGATAAAAAAGCGACCTGCGATACTCTTCCCCTTTAACTTCTATAATGTCTTATGTACCACTTATGCAATTTTCTTATATTTTGTTCATGTCTGTCCATTTATTTAGCCAATAATTTATTCCTTTTCGTTATTTTTTATCCTAATCCTCTCTTCAACGATATGATATCCTTTTTTCTCTCGTTCACAGCATTGTTTCTTATTTAAAGAGGAAGCTTTTCAGACGTGACAAATCAAGTATCCGGCTATGTGTGTATATATAAATATGCTATTGCGCGCGTGTGTATGTCACGCTTTCCTTTTCACCGCAGCATCTGGAAATTGTGTAATGAGCATAGATAAAGTGGATAAAGGATAAAGATATGATATGCGTGACACTAAAAGTAATAATTAAATGGTTCCGCATAATTCTGGTTATCTTAACCATATTGTATTTCTCGCTCAGCTACAACTATATGGACTGGCTATTTTAGGCATACCATTATGCTTGCGCATTATAGTTAGATGCAAATATTAATCCGTGAAGTATCCTAAATCGTATTCCTAAGTTGTAGACTTCTGTGGATGAATCTTTCATATCAGAGCTTGCATGATCGAGTTATACTGAAATGGCTGTCATAATACAAAATGTAGAACCCTGTAGCATCAAATATCAATACAAGATTTTCTTGTGAAATCTTGAAGAAAAGCATGTAAAATTGAAGGAAATATAAATTCACATATTACAAATCAAGTCTTTTGAAGTTTTCTATTTAGCCCAACTGAAAACCAATTTTTTTATGATAACATAATTTGGGCTTATATTTTCACGGCCACTTAAACTCCTGAAAGATCCAGAGTTTGCAGTGTGTTTTTTGGTAAAATTTAGATTCATGTTACAGCACAGACACGTTATCCTTCAATTTTAGCTCACATCAAATTGTATTAATGGAACGTTTATCTCTAATTCGTCAAATAACAAGCGTCCCTCGAGGTTGTGTCAAGTAGCGCCAGCAAGCAGATGTATTCCTGTAACGGGCTAACCAAGCTTTCGTGCGGGCAAAAGTTGGCATAATCGAGCCATCTGCAAAACTGTTTCTGGTAACAATTTAATTTCCAAATCAAACATACTATCTTACCATACTAGTATTCGTGTACCTTCTATGTGTATGGTTAGAAATAGAAATAAGCCTGGTCGAGCGGGAAATAGTTATTGATTGACTCAGATAGAAATCCTTAACCATACTCATATGGCTAATAATCCCCAAGCAATTCTCTCAGTCCATTTTTTATCTTATGCCTATTTGTGATACTTCAAAATTTTCTACTCCCTTTTATCGCTTTATATTCTATGGCTCTTTAGTACAATTGAGGCGCCGGATGCAAGAAGGAGATATAAAATTATGTTGCTGGTAGTGGAGAGGCCCCTGAGCACATGAAAATAAAATTTTGAATTATAATTGTTTAAATACGCATTCGTATTGAAAATTCAAATGCGCACCTTTTTCTTTAAATAGAAAAAGTTGTAACTTTTTTAGTTTTTGAATTATTTACAAAAAACTGTTTTTTTATCTGATTAAAATATTTCGCCTTTTTTCACTTAACTCTGGGGCAACAACGGCTTACCGGCCGGACCGCAGCCTAAGCGGGAGATAATCGATCGCGCCGAAAAATTAAAACATCAACAGTTTGTTAAGTACTATTTCAATTGAGCTAAAAATTCCCAGAAAACTTCTTTGAACCTTCCTGACCAACTATCTCACTTACAGTTTTTGCTTGCTCAAAATTCGCTCGACTCCCGAAACGATCAAAGTTGTTTGTGCACGAATTGTGCAACGCCTCGGCAAAAAATTATTAACTTTTTTTTAAATAAACATTTTCCACTTTTGCTGAAGTCATCGGTCGCAGAAAATGTCAATGCTTAAATCTTATGAATTTCACTGAAAAATATTAGAGAGTTCCGACTTCGTCACGAATTGAAGTGAAAAAAGGCGAAATATTTTAAGCAGATAAAAAAACAGTGTTTTGTAAATAATTCAAAAACTTTTTCTATTAAAAGAAAAAGATGCGCAATTGAATTTTTAATACGAATGCGTATTTAAAAAATTATAATTCAAAACTTTATTTTCAAGTGCCCAGAGGCCTCCCCACTACCAGCAAAATAATTTTATATCTCCTTTTTGCATCCGGCGCCTCAATTCTGCAGTGAATCTCTTAGACTGTGCCCCCTTGATATAGTTCTTCCAAGAATTGACGTCACGGGGATGGTTGAGTGGAGCTGCGGGGGGATTGCCGTGCTCGCTCAAGCGTGACAAAACGGAGAGATAAACAGAAGAAAGACAAAAGGGAGACAGACCTGGTGGAACTCTGTCGAGTTAGTTCCCGCCCACCGTTAGGCCCCAAAACCGGCTCAGTCTCAGAGTTTCACTGTATTTTTTATTATTTTGATTGATTTATTTTTACCCTATTTCTCCTTCCGATAATTCGACGCGTTTCTATTCCTTTTTTGTCACTTTTCACCGTATTTGTATTTGAAATTTTTTTATTTTTTTTAGGCATTGACTAGTATTACGAAATTTTCCGAAACGTTTGCCCTGAACGAGCCGGCAAACGGGTTAATCTGACGGAAAATTACGTATCGGTAGAAAGTTTTTTCTATAATTTTTTATCCCTGAGAGAGAAATAGGATAATGTAATAAAATGATATAGAAAAGAATGGAACTGTGAAAAATGTGAGGGCAAATGATAAAACAGTATAGAAGTATATAGAAATAGACAAAAATGGATAAACTCAAATAAATTTAGAATATCTTATGACAGAATTGGATTAGTTATTGATTAAATTAGATAGTGTGTTTGGATTTATTGGAATAAAATTAATGGTAATGCTGAATAAAATAAGATATAAAATAGTCCTCTTATCTTTTCTGAAATAAAATAATAGGATAGGTATACTTTTTGTCTTTACTCCTATGGAAATGGTTTTAAGAACTGTTATTTTGATGAATATATAGAAGAAGTCATACGGCAGTTCCCAAAAAGCAACACATGAAATATATATTAAATAATACAAGATTTCAGTGACGTTTAATTAATTTGTCTGATGCTAATGTTTAATTTAATGTACAGTAATGTTTTTAATATTAGGAGGAGGATCTTGATATTTGAAGGCAATTTAAAATGGAAATTAATTAGTGAAAATATCCAAATATTTTTTTCCTAACGCTTATTGTGAAGCTTCAATATTGAATTTTCATTTAATAACCGTATTTTATAAATATTTTACAGACAAAAGTTTAATATTTAGATTTAAATGAACAGTCAAATTTGGGGTGGAATGGGATACGTACTGGGGGCGAGTCGGGAGACTGTTTCTCTGGCTGTTATACCTTTTTTCAAAGCCAGCAGACGTAAACAACGTGGATTGTACCTGATTTATAATGTGCAAATAATATTTTTACAGTAGATTGCCAAGGAGAAATTCAAAGATCAACTCATACATATTATGAAATGTAAATTGTAACTTTTTAAGTAGTTTATATTAGGATCTTTCGTAAAAAGTTAAAAAATTTTATTTTAAATAAGTATAGATTTGTATACAGCTTTAATTTATATTGAAATATGGAGATTAGAAAAGTTTTAAAATATGTAGAAATTTTAGTCACTTATTTTTCGACCACA
>CAKNWW010200896.1:0-11681 GCA_932074435.1 Andricus kollari
ATAACAAACACAATAATTATATTTTTTATTTGAAATTTGAAACAAAATCAATACGTATAAAAAACCTGTAGATATAAATTCAGAATGAAGTCGGAATATTTAGAAATTTATTACAAAAACAATACTTTATAAAAATTCTATAAATATAATTTTGGAATAAAGTGAGATTTTTTAAAATTTTGAAGTTTAAATTTATAACAAAACCAATACTTATAAAAATTCTTTAAATATAATCTTGAAATGAAATTGGAATATTTTTAAATTTTTAATTTGAAACATATAACAAAAACAATACTTACAGAAATTCCGTGAATATAAACTTGAAATAAAGTGAGTTTTTTAAAAATTTTGAATTTTAAATTTATAACAAAACCAATACTTATAAAAATTCTGTAAATATAAGTTTGAAATGAAATTGGAATATTTTTAAATTTTTAATTTGAAATTTATAACAAAAACAAGACTTATAGAAATTCCGATTTTGTTTTAATTTGAAATTTAAAACAAAAACAATATTCAAATTTTTAATGTAAAATTCATTACAAGACCAATACTTATAAAAATGCTGTCAAAATAACTTTGGAATAAAGGACGAGTTTTTGCTAAATTTTTTATTTGTTATAACAAAACCAATTCTTATAAAAATTCTGTAAATATAATTTTGGAATAAAGTGGGATTTTCTTTAAATGACAGAGGCACGTCACGTGATTCAATTCAAACTCGATCTTTCGTTTTGTCATGAACCAGCCTTTTTCACGAAACCTTTCATCCTTTCATATGCCATGTTTCACGCGTTTCAAATACTACAGCTGACTACTACAAAAGTCAAGATGCTGTATATATTCCGCAACGTTGCCACGTTTCTTTGGAATTTTACAATTGACAAAATAACTCATAATATTATGTTTTCGAACAAAAAGAAAAACTATTTGTTATTAAGAAGCACTATCTATATCACTACAACAACTTACGCATTAAATGGTATTGATAGGAGTGTTTTAAAGTAATATTATTTTAACTTTTCTGCGTTGGTAGGACTGTATTTTTCAATTTTATTTTGTAAATTCTTCAATCATTTTGCAATTGATTTTTAAAATTTTGCACTAATTTGAATCTCATTAAACTAACGAATTTTTCGATAATAATTATGTATTTTATATCAGTCGATTTAGGTATATTATCACAAACACTCGCATGACTTAAAAGTTGCGCATGTTCCTCCTTAATGAACATTTAATGAACATTTTCTGTAATTTACACTTAACACATTCCCCATAGGATTGATCAGTGACAACGATCTCACATTGAATAATTTGTCTGGCCTTACCAACCAGACGTTATCAGTCCATTAACCTCCCTTATCTATCACATTACCAAACTACCCTCGCCTTTTGAACGTTGGAAACAATGAGAACCACGGGTGTGGCAAAATAGGCTTTCTGGCCTAGCGCCAAAGGAGTTCTTTCCCGAGACCCCTGCCCACATTCAAAAGTAAAGTCAATCATCTCAATATATGTATTATGACATACGAGAAGCCGTGCACACTATTCTATGTACACAGAAAAAAAAACAGGAAAAACATGCGAAGTGGTTTGAACACATTGACAAGTCTTAACAAATGTAGTATTATAATAGATGGTTAAGATATGTATATGCTTTTTCTCACTTGTTCTGAGGGTATGCCGATTTTCATCAATGCCCACTGAGCGTAATTAGGGAAATCTGTCAAAGGTGCACCACGTCCGACTTTGGCATCATTGAGTCCTGTTGAATAAAAGACTAATGTTTAAAACCTAGGAAATCGTATTGAAATTGTGACAAAAAGAATTAATATTCTATTACTTGCAGACAAAGACATGCGTCCGGAGTCACACGCGAGGTTAAACACAACGAGTGCAATAAGCAAACTTTGGACATCATATTTTTGGTTAACTTCTGATCACTTATACTAACTAATTCACTACGTACAAGGGTTTTACTCACAAAACTGATAAAAATAGCCGAACATCGAGAATTTGCAACAGCGAGCGAAACACATGTCCACGACAGTACAAGTATAAGTATGTACCGCACAGTGCGACAAAAATATTTTTTTATCTTCAAATAATTTAAAACTGCAGTAATCGTATTAATTCCTATTTAATCCAGCGAAGTTGATTCCTAAAAACCAAGAAATAGAACAATTTCATAACATAGGAAGTCTTTTTGACTTTCGTATATTACACATTGTTGCTGAACATTGTCACTTCTAAATGTTTCAAATTTCAAATATTCCATTTATCTAACTCTCATTTGTAATTATTATATAGCCTTTTTTGTATTGTAAAAATAATATAAAATAAAATACAAATTATTCTGACGTAGACTTCTAGAAACCATAAGAAGCGTCACTTTGATCAATTTCCACATTTATAATAAAAACAAGGTTTACTGAAAAAATAACTACGCAAATTGATATTTTACTGAAAACACTGGAAAACACTATGGGAAGTTAAGCATATCTTAAATTTTTTGTGATTTTAATCCAGAATCTACGGAAAAATTCTGACAACGTCCCATTGTCTTTGCTTGTCGCCAGCACCACTTTGATCTATGATATGCGCTCACTCACTCACTTTCTCGCTCGCTACCAGTTGTGCAATTGATATTAAGTATTGGATTGTACCAAAAATCAACTGCGCGCAAGCAATTGAATCTGAATATAATTGTGAAACAATGTCTTTAGCGGATGTCAACCTTTGTAAATGATGAAGATTATTTTAGAGCTCACGAAAATTATACTCAATTGCGGGAGACGCTGATAGCGATTTTTCCTAAATACATCTTGAAAATCGCGAAAATTTAAGGAAATTCCTAATTTCCCAAAGTGTTTTCATTAAAACATTATTGCGTGCATTTTTTACTATACAAAAAAGCAATCTTATGAAGAAAAAAAGAAATAGAGTAATTACAAATGATAGTTGAGCAATGGAATATTTGAGATGGAGAAGTCAAAAAGGCTTTCTTAGTTCTAAAATTTACCTATTTCTAGGTTTTTAAAGAAAATCTTTGCTGCGAGAATTGAAAAGGAATCAACGTTGAATAATGTTCTAAATAAAATTTTCTTTTTGTCTTGCAGAAAAATATATTTGGAAAATACGGTCGTAGAAACGGCTATATATTTTCAATAGGAAATAAACAGTGGGGCACATGGGAGATAATTCGGAAAGCATCGGAACAAGCTACTTAAGACACTGCGAGAATTATTCAGAAAGAAATCGGAAACGTTCACAACGCAAGGCTTTGGCGAAGAGAGACGTTCGGCATGAAATCAGACGGAAAGTTCACATACAATTTGGAAAGGCGTGGAACGAAACCTCTCCGTTTTTTCCGCTAGGGTGCTAACACATTTGACTGGGTAATACAATTATTAAATTCAAAATGTCGGAGAATAATGAAAATATCCACATCATTTTTCAAAGAAATAACTTTCAATTTGTTAGGGTTTCGCCGGAAATCCCTCCGTTAGAACGCTTGTTGCAAACACTATTATGTCTACCCATCTCATAATTTGCATGAAGATGTGTTTCGCGTGTCTAATGTGCGGAAAAATAATGCTGGCCCTGATGAAAGTACTCATATGGAAGTAACTATGCAAATGCAAAAAAATGTAGGCTTTTTCACACATAATTCCCCTATTATAGAGATGAGACCCGACCAACGTGACCGAGTCAATGACCGTCGTGACGGGCATTGTTCGCCACTGACCAACAATCTGGTAAATTTTGGCAACTTGATATTTAGAAGAAATAAAAATATTTGGCGAGATCTTTAAGGCATAAAACTATGTTTTATAACAATAAAAGCTTATTTCAGAAAAGTATATTTTGTAAGGGTAGTGATATTAGGTTTTTTCACGCAAAACATATACAACATAACCACAAACCTTAGAAATAAAGCGCTAAATTTTGAAACTAATATCTCGCCCGTGAAAGAAAAATATCGTCTGCAGAGCTGGGCATTATTTGTCGAAAAATGTAATTCAAGTATTGTGAGAAGAAATTACATGTATTTCAATTTGTATTTTAATTAGATTTAAAGGTTTTGTCAATAATCCAATGTAATTGTGACAAATTACAAATTACTCGTATGCAATTTGTATTGTCTGACAGATACACGAGATCCAATTACTAATTTATTTCAATTACATAGCCAAAGTAATTTCAATTACTTCTTAGTCAGTTTGGCGAAAGGAAACAAAAGGTGGAGTGGGGTTCATAGACTCCGCTGTAGTTATGTGATACATAGGGCTGCGCAGTGGATTTCTGAAATGCGCAGGGCTGCGCAATACAGTCCTTCGACAATTAGGGATGCATAGTAGACAACATGGCACATGCGGATGAGCAGTACAGTTATGTGGTACATAGGGCTGCACAGAAGACTTATAAAGAGAGTAGAGCAGCACAGTGAACTTGTACAGCACTTAGGGGTGTACAGTAGTCTTCCAAGGAATATACATATCCGCAGTGATGTTCTGCGACACGTATGGGTGCCCAGTGATGTTCTGCGACACGCATGTGTCCGCAGTCAACTTCTTTGGTACATGCGGTTGCTCAGTACCCCTACTTAGTATGCAAGTGGAGTTGCGCAGAAAACTTCTACAGTATATAGGGTTGCGCTGTGGAGTTATACGACACCGAGGGTTGCGCAATAGGCTTATATTGCGCAGTAGACTTGCGAAACACGTGGGGGTACATAGTACAGCTCCGTGGCACATAAGGGTTCATAGTACAGGCCCATGATACTATAACTGCGCAGTAGATTCCTTCAGCTTATGCGGCTGCGCAATGCAGTTCTGCGATCATTGCGGATCCTCAGAAGATTTATGAGGTCCATAAGGGTGCTCAGTACAGTTCTGTGTTACTTGAACTGCGCTTATATAACACATCAGGGTGCGAAGTGCAGTGCTGTATCACTAAGTCTGCGAAGTAGAACTCTTTAACGGTTTACTTTTACGGTTGCACAATAGACTTATACGGCGCATAAGAGTGTGCAGTACAGTTCTATAATACTATGGCTGTGCAGTGCAGTTCTACGACATTTGCATATGCTCAATAAACTCATGAAGCACTCAAAGGTGCGCAATACAGGTATATGGTACAATCACTGCGCAGTAGAGTTATTTGGCACATGCAGCGGCGCAGTGCGCTACTGCCATAATTACGGATGTTCAGTAGATTCATAAGGCATATTAGAGTGTGCAGTACGGGCCCGTAATATTCGAGCTGTGGATTACAGTTCTCCAGCACATGCAGCTGCGCAGTGCAGTTCTACGACACTTACGGATGTGCAGTAGACTCCTTAGGCACGTGAAGATGCACGGTACAGGTCCGTGATATTCTGGCTGCGCAGTAGAGTTCTTCAGCACATACTGCCACTTCTGACTATATAACTTCACTGCGCAGTTTAAGAACCACGGACGTCTACTGTCCGTTGTAAGTAAGTGTCGTAGAAGTGCACTGCGCATCTGTACGTGTTAAAGAATTTGACTGCACAGCTCGAGTAACACGGACGTGTACTGCCTACCTATACGTACCTTAAAAGTCTACTGCGCATCTGTATGTATCGTAGGAATGCACTGCGCAGACGCATGTGCTAAAAAATACTACTGCGCACCTTCAATACCGCATACTTGTACTGTGCAATATTTAGCACTATTTATTGCAATACTTCACTACATAACCCTGCATATCAGCGAACTGTCATGTGCATCTACATATATGTATTATCATATTTAGGGGGTGAAATCACCCTTCAAAGTTTTCGAATAATTACTTTAGAAATATACTTTCCAGAGAAATTAATCATTAGGAGGCAGTGTAAATATTGTTTAAACTGTAATTATGTTATTAAATTGCAGTAAAATATTTATTTTCCAACCATCACCCCCTTGGACGGGGGGTTAACTACCCCCTACGGCTAACGTACACAAAAATTCCTGATTATGATCCGAATCAAATTTTATTTCTGATTGATTAATGGTGTGGTATAAAAAATACAAGACGTTATATCTTTTCACACTGCGTGTCAGATTTAAAGAGGGTAAACAACCCTTAATTTGAATTTTAGTTTCCTTAATCGTTTGTAACAGTTGCAGTTTAATGGTCGTAGTGAAAAATTCTCTTCAGGGCAGATAACATTGTGGAAATTGATAACATCGCTGTCTACCGGCATGAGGCACCCCCATTCTAATTCGAAGGGGGTAGACCACCCTCAAAGCACTTTTCACATTCATGAAGCATTTCAAGTGTTGCTAATTAATTATTGTGGTATACAAAATTTTACAGAAATTTATTTTACTCATTTCTTGTAATATTGTGTAGAAAATAAATTGTTTTACGGAATTTACATATACTCTACGAGATATTATTCTTCATATTTATGACATGTTCCATGTTATACACTTACTTCTTTAATGGAAATTAACGTTAATTCAATTTTTGTTTCTTCATGAGATTGTTTGAAATCCCAGAAAATTAGGCATTTTTCACCAAATGGAACAAGATTTTCGTGTGAGTGATTAATTGTAAGCAAAGAAATATGAAGTTTAGTTTGAACGCCCCAGTCTTCACCCCTATATCTCGACCTAAAAGCAAAGCTTCATAAGGGAAATATTTCTTTCCTTTGTTTCTTAAAAAAGCAATCGAGAAAATATAAACACTACCTATGTTTCATGACTGATAAGGTTTATCAACTTTCAGACGAATATTCTCGCTATTATTCACGATATCTTTCAATTCTCAATATCTCAGCGTACATCTCTAAAAATATGGTAACGTGTGCAAATTCAATGTTAGTATATTGCATTTGTCTTACGTGTAATGTGTATGTGTTGTGCATATCTGGCAATTTGCACACGGTACCACAAAAAAAATATCGCCTCGGCGTGCATCTCTAAAAATATGGTAACGTGTGCAAATTCAATGTTAGTATATAAAAAGAAATTTACATGTAAAAAAATTAGTAGCTACCTCAAGAAACTGTGAAATAAGGTGATGAGAAGTAAATTCTGAAAAATATTGTTAAAATGATTTCAAACACTGTATTTAACGGAGACACCTATAACACGGGAGGAGACTTTTTTGGCAGAAAAATTTAAACAATTGTTACTTGACACTATATTTCAATTCAATGTGGAAATACATGAGGAACAGTCTTTAGAATTTCAAGAACCGTTCAAAGAATCGGAAATTGAAATAATTGATGATCATGATAACAAAATTAATTGGACAGAAGAGAATGAACTTGTGGAAATTTGCTCGCAGAAAGACACTGATGTGGATTTTTAATATAAAAGAACAGCTGTTGAATACTGGAAAAACGCAGACGGAGGAAAGAAAAGAAGAAAATTTCACACTGTTCAACAAATGTTCCGACGTCTATCTTCTGAACGTCAGATAAGAAGGTGGTCTCAGCAAGTAGAAGCAGGGGGAACAAGAAAAGATAAATTATTTGAAATAACAGAATTTGTAATTAAAGAATTTAATGATGCTCTTAATGCTGGGTTTATTGTTCATGACCAAGATCTCCGTAGGTGGGCTCTAGAAGCTTACAGGAATCAGAATAACAATGAAATGGTCTTTACAGCTTCCGGAAAGTGGATATATAAATTTAAAAAAGCTTGAAGCAGAAAGCAGTTGATTTCGTCAATGAAGTGAAGCCTTTGATAAAGCAGTACGGAATTCAAAATGTTTATAATACGGACCAAAGTGGCTTCCAATTGGAGCTGCATTCAGGAAGAAGTTTAGCAGTGTAAGGTCAAAAAAAAAGTTAAGTGCGTTGTACAATCTATATCTTCGACCACGCACAGCTACATAATTCAACCTATCATCAGTGCCGACGGAAGATTGTTGTCTCCATTATTTATGGTCCTAAAAGAACCAAGTGGGAAATTTGGACCAGTAGTAGAAGGAACATTATTCAGACCATCTAATGTATTCGTAACGGCTTTAAAATCTGGAATGCTTACATCAGGTATGCGAAGCTAATTTGATATTTTTGTTTATTTTTATAACTTTGAATATCTTTTCACATAACTTTTATATACCATTTCAATAAGTGGATAAAAGAAGTATTTTTTCCTAATACTGGGAGTACAAGTGTGTTGTTATTGGATTCATGGACTGGGCACTGTGTCGACACTATAGAAAAAGAAACACCTGCTGGTAAAACTGTCATACCTAAAGTTATTCCAAAAGGAACCACAGGTATGATCCAGCCATTAGACGTTTATAAAAACCTTTTCCAGTACTCATGGTATAAAAGTAGTATATATAGGCCGCAAGATTTTGAAAATCCCGTAGATTTTGTCTTTGGAGAATCTTCACAAATAAAATGTGCATATTGTGATGAAACGCCAGTTATTAGATGTTCTTGGTGTAAAAAATCATTGTATATCAAACATTTCTTTGAAGATCGCCATATGTGTAATAAATATGAAGAATAATATCTCGTAGAGTATATGTAAATTCCGTAAAACAATTTATTTTCTACACAATATTACAAGAAATGAGTAAAATAAATTTCTGTAAAATTTTGTATACCACAATAATTAATTAGCAACACTTGAAATGCTTCATGAATGTGAAAAGTGCTTTGAGGGTGGTTTACCCCCTTCGAATTAGAATGGGGGTGCCTCATGCCGGTAGACAGCGATGTTTTCAATTTCCACAATGTTATCTGCCCAGAAGAGAATTTTTCACTACGACCATTAAACTGCAACTGTTGCAAACGATTAAGGAAATAAAAATTTAAATTAAGGGTTGTTTACCCTCTTTAAATCTGACACGGAGTGTAAAAAGATATAACGTCTTGTATTTTGTATGCCACTTCATTAATCAATCAAAAATAAAATTCGATTCGGATGATAATCAGGAATTTTTGTGTACGTTAGCCATAGGGGGTAGTTAACCCCCCGTCTAAGGGGGTGATGGTTGAAAATTAATATTTTACTGCAATTTAATAACATAATTACAGTTTAAACAAGATTTACACTGCTCTAAAACATACTTCAGAACGAATCAAATCGGAGGCGGACACTTGGGTAACCTTCCTTGTCAGTGAAAAAGAGAAAAAGTGAAGGTAAGTCAGAAAATCTTGCGTACAGAAAAGAGAACAGGTGGAATTATCATCGAAAGTATGTGAGTAAAAACTAAACCTAAAGTATACGCGAGTGAATTAACCACGAAATACTTGAGTAATACTTCAGGAATATACGCGAGTGATCTCAGTCAAGACATACGCGTGAGTTAAAATTTAAAAACAAAAATACCCAATATAGACAATAATTATAATTTTATTTGAAAATAGCGAATCCACGAAGGTATTATCTAACTCTCGCGGAGTTTGATCAGTTTTCTCGCGAAATGCGAACCCATGCAAATAGTACGCAATTGCAACACTTCTCAGATCAAGATTCGATAAGATCGTTAAGCGCATCAAATGCTTCCGTCTATTCGAATTCATCGCGAAGGGAAAGTTTGTCGGAAACAGCGGATGATCGAAACCTAATCAATGTAACGGACGCGACTAACAGTACAGTGCAGGATCCCACGCGTATCGATTCACCTGCTGTTAATGGTGCGAATAACGACCTCGGTTCAGCTCCTTTGAATTCATTTTCCCCCGGACCGAGTACGGACTCGTCAAACACGGAGCGTTCATTCGTCCACGTTATGCCGGACCCGATCAAGAGCATTCAAGAATTCTAAGGAGAAAAAGGGAGCGTTGCGGCCAAGAAATGGCTGGAGAACATAAAGCGAATGAGCAGCCTGCACCGATGGCCTGTAAGCTTCGTTCTAGAAACAACTAGATCTCATCTACAAGGTGGAGCTTTGAATTGGTTTAGGTTGAGAGCTCCAAACTTGGATTCGTGGGAGAAATTAGAGGTAGCCTTCCGAAAAACATTGATCAAATCTAAATATTTAACAGATAAATGGACTCGCATGAAGGAGCGTGTACAGCAGCAAGGGGAGTCGTGCACCTCCTACTTACACGAAAAAGCGAGATTTTGTGGTGTACTGGGTCTAACCGAATCAGAAGCGAAGGAACAAATCCTGATTGGTCTATGGTCATGAGATCATTGTTCAGCGATGACAGCCAAGGATCATGTGGATCTGGATGACCTTCTACATGACCTGCAACAGCAAGAAAGGATTAGTCATCAACGTAGTGAAAGAATTCGAGGTGCGACGGATACGACGAAAAAGAAAACCGATGATGGAGCAAAAGATCGTCAAGAGAAACCGGGACCTAAGGCAGACAGAGGTGTGGATAAAGCGGTAAAACATGAAAGCAGTCGTAATCCAGACCGCCGAGCGCCGATTCAAAACGATAAAATGGAGACTCAAAGTGATATAACTGCAAAAAATTTGGTCACATATCTAGAGACTGCCCTCAACGATCGACTCCAACCAAAGGTGAAATTAAATCTGTCAAGGTAAATCAGAACTGATCAAATTCCAAATATATCAAACAAGAGCAGGTGGATAATCATTACTGTACTGGAATGGTTAACACGGGAAGCTCCGACTGCATGATTAAATCCTCCACCGCCAACGTCGGGGGATACAAAGTCTAGTCTAAGAAGATCGCTTTGTAGAGCTTTGGCCCTGAACATTTCAAGGTTTTCTCCACCGGATTAATTCGAGCTCATGTGACAGTGGCTGATGTTTCAGCGGAAGACATACCCTTGTACGTGGTTCCAGATGATAGCCAACAATTCGACTTGACCATCGAGTGGACCTTCACAGAACATCCTCACATAGCCTAAGCTAGAGTAAGAGACGAACTTCGCTTTGTGGAATCCGAGAACATTTTTGGAATTTTTTCAAGCGAAATTAAAGAACAGAAAAAGAATTTGGTGGAAAGTAAATGTTTACCTGCGCAGTCCGTGAATGTAATCTCGATGAAGAACTCAACAGAGGAATTTCAAATACCGTGTTTGAATCTGGAAGCTGAAAACCTTCCGTCGACGTATGATTAAAGAGAATTGATTTGGAACACATGAACGTGGGCGAGAGACCTCCAATTTCTAAGAAAGTAACGAGAGAAGATTTGGACCTGAGAGAATATCAACCAGAAGAACGAATAGAGGATCTCATCAACGTACTGAACAAGTACAGACACACTATTGCAATGAATTTGAACGAGTTGGGTTGTACCGATCTGGTAACCATGTAGATTCGTGAGAACCAGGAAGTATACCTTTCCAGTCAAAACTGTATAAAGCCAGCGACGACGAGCGTACTAGACTTCAAAAAATTATCGAACCACTGAGAGACGCAGGAATCGTGATCGATACCAATTCGTCTTATGCTAGCCCGGTCCTTTTGGCAAAAAGATGGAACGGAAAGTATCGCATAGTTGTACTCTTTCGACGTTTGAACGCACAAACCGAACGGATTAGTTTCCCGTTGCCAGACATCGACAACCACATGTCACTTTTAAGTGAGTGCAATCTTTTTATCACGCTCGATCTGGTCCAAGGTTACCTACAGGTTTCATTTTCCAATGAGGGTCGCGAAAAAAAGCCTTCATAACGCCAGACGAGACGCAAGGATTCACCCGGATGATATTCGGCCTGATGAACGCCTCCTTTTACTTTGGAAAGTTAATGCAAAAAGTTCTGGGCCCTCTTTGT
>CAKNWW010200902.1:0-12014 GCA_932074435.1 Andricus kollari
AAACAAATTAATTGTTTTTTAAAAAATTACCACTGCAGAAGGGTTGAATTGACAGAAAGTAATAGAACTTGTTAAAAATGAGTCAAAATTGCGATTTTTTAGCCTCTTCCTGTCAAAACTTGCATTTAAACCATTATAAATCGCTTAAACTCTTCACATTCATCATGTATTTCATTATGAAAAAATCCAAAATTACCCTCAATTCGCGATATTCTGAGAATAAGAAATTGTTTGAAAAAATAGAAATGGTATAAATTCAACAATAATTAGCATTCATTTGAGACAGGACTTATTTGCAGAAAGTAATGGAACTCGATAAAAACTGATCAAAGAACTTCAATCAACAATTTTCTTACTTCTCCCTGTCAGAAGTTGTATTAACAATTTTTTAAATTGTTTCAAAAATAAAAAACAATAAAAATGTGCAGTGTTCACGGCATAAATATATAAGTACCAATTGTTTCAAAACGCGCCTTATCGGCGTAAAGGTGCTCTACAATTCCACCACATAATATGGTGATAAAAAATTGATTTTTAAATTGTTGAAAATTTTTTTACTTAAATTCGTTTAAATGTACGAGATTTAAACATCTTTATTAATAATAATCGCTCTATCTATTTAACATAGTACTAATGAGTAAAAAATGTATTTTTCTGTCAAAAATACGAATACTGACCAATTGTTCGCATAATTTGATAATGACAAATAAAATTGTTGATTTTAAATAAATAATTCTACCTAGGTAACATCATAAATTTCTTCGTAAGAAGTTTTTGTAAAAAAGTTTTTGTTTAATATACAAACAAAACGAAATTGGTTATATTATTTGTTGATAACAATTAAAATGTTTGAATTAGAATAACCCGTGTGGAAAAATGGCACGGCAGTCTGGTTACAGATCAGGCCCAGGTCTGGATTTATCTAGACTGTCTAATCTGGAAGATCTGATCTGGCCCAGGTCTGACGCTAGTCTGGCCCAGGTCTGACCTTATCTAAACCGTCTAGTCTGGAAGGTCTGGTCTGTCTTAGGATTGGCGCTGATCAGCGAGCCAAGAACAAAAAAAGTTCTTAGTTCGATCAGCTAATTGTTCTGACATTTCAAAAAAGTTACAGGGTCTCTAAAATGATGGAAAATAAGAAATGAGAACAAGACTTTTTTTCTTATCACCTTGATAGTCTGGTTTGGTCCAGATTTGGCATTCATCAGCAAGCCAAGAACAAAAAAAGTTGTAAGTGCGATCAGCAAATTTTTTTTAGAAATATTTCGAAAAAGTTACAGTGTGTCTAAAATGATAGAAAATAAGAAATTCGCACTATCAAAACAAGACTTTCTTTCTTATCCAATAACTAGCGGCTGACCATCCCGTACCTAGGGGCTTGCCAGATGGTCGGGCCTGGGGCTATCCAGAAAAAAAGTTACACTTTTGGCCAGGCCTAGGCCAGACCGTCTGGTCAGCGTCAAGCCTGGAAACCAGACGGTCTAGTCTGGGCCAGGTCAGCGCCAGAACATTTGTCCACATGGGAAACCTTTCCAGCTAGCGAACATCGTAAAGTTATTCGCAGCAGGTTTTATTAAGAAACAGTATTTTTCTGCATGAACATACGAATATAACGCAATTTTTAATATAATAATTCTTATTAAAAGTATGAATACCTATGTATAAGCAACATTTTTTATTTAAAAGAACATTGGGAAGTACTTGAAAATTATTATTTATGGAGATAAAATATCGAATCCCAGAAAAGTTAGATAGAAATTTATTTATTTATAATTGCATTGTTTATTAACAAAACATTTTAAATGAAATGAAAATTGAAAATCGTTCTCGATGGATCGATACGGAATGTTATACAAAGTGTTTTAAAAAAACGTCATAATCGCTCAAAAATTGTGACCTGTGACTTAATTCGTTCGCGAAAGTCTATTTCTTGAAGGCAGTGTGCCATGACAACATTTAATTACAAATTCAGGAATAAATACATAAAATCCTGCGATTTATTCGTTCATGAAAATCTATGAAAAAATGTGAAAAAAGTAATAAATAAGGCTAATACGCCGCAAAACTCCCACTGCACTTTTATAAAGTGGTTTTTGGGGCTAATGGGGTATCAAATTAAGAATCAATGAAGGATTCGTATTCCTTCAAGAATTTTCATGAAATTATGAAAAAACGCCTATATCTTATTACGCATTTTTTAGAAAAGTGTGTTTTTCCCCATGTTATTTTTATGGGTAACTTAAAGGGGTGGGCGGCTCGTGTAAATAGTAACCGATTAAAAAAATTAAAAAAGCGTTTTTTTGGGATTCTAACAAAACTGAGGGGAGCTATAAACAAAATTCGAAACGTTGTTTTTTATCCACCAAAAACACTATATTAAAAAAAACTAATATGTCAAAACTTCTCAGTGTCAATTATGCTTTACAATATAAGATTATAATTTAAAAAGGTATTATCTACAAACAAAGTGTTTCGTAGATTACAATTTAAATATACTTTATTCTCTAAAATAGGTATTTATTTTTTGTATTTTTATTTAATTTAAAAACAGTTCCAAGATTGTAATGTCCAAAACCGCAAGTCTCAAGTCGTAAGGCCCAAAACTATAATTTCACCTTTGTTAAAAATTAAACAGAATATGAAGAAAATTAACTTTTAATTGGCAAGTGAATTAAAGGTGGTAGAGGATTTTGTTTTGTTTTTCTTTATTTTCTGTTAAAATTGTGATATAAGAATGTAATATTCCAGATAGTTACAAATTAACTTTTTTAATTTGATATGACTCAAGTATGCACATTTTTATTTTACAGGCAGTTACGAATCCCCTGCAAGCATTTTTTAATGCCCTAGTGTATCAAAGATGGGGTCGTCGAGATAAGTTTCGCTTGGATTGGTGTTATAATCTAAAAAGATTAGGATTCAGCCAAAGTAGAAGAAGCGATTCGAGTTCAGAGGTCAGCGAAATTTCTCCTTTGTTAAACTCTAGATTTGGACACACTCCGCACACAAGTATAAACGGTTCCTCCTCTCTATAGAGACTGTGATATTTAGTTTTAACATTATGAGTTCAAATACGACATTGATTGCAAGTTCAAATACGTTATACAGTGAACTCTCACTTTTTCCAAGGGCCGAGAAACGTATACATTCGGATAATTCAAGTCTGCAGGGGCCCCCACCTCTACCGCGAGTCGTGGAGTGATTTATTTAAGCGACTTTCATTGACTGCCCCTGCCTTGTATCGATGTGCACGCTCTTCGGGCCTCTTTTTAATTGGTCAGCCACTGACCCGGGCGAGAACATACAGGGACAGTGGTGGGAGGTGAAGGGGCTTCGCCACTTGGAATATCCGAGAGGGAGAGACTTGGAATAAGTGAGAGTTCACGTAGTACCCACAATACGATTATAATAAGCTGTATAATAGTATTTTAAGCGAGTGCCAAAGGGAATTGAAAAGTATCATAGATTGCGGTCTAGATATTTATTCTAATATTTATTTTTTCAATGCTTGAAAAAATATCTGCTTTCAATATTTTTGTAAACAATATATAGCTATAGGTTTTATTTCGAGATCTTAAAACGATACATAATTGAGACAAGATTTCATTTCGATTCAGGAAAAGGAAATATTTGAAAAAATTGTTGACTGTGTAAATTAGGACTACACTTTAATGATCTAATTTCGCCAAAATTATACGTCTGCTATCATATTTATGTTATATCAAATATTATAATTAGTATTTTGCGTTCCCCCTTCATTGTACATAGTCCTTCGAACATTTTTTCTCGAAAATATAATTTGTATGCTTTACTTTAAACGAATATAACAGTGCTTTCAAATTTAAAAAATTGTGAAAATTGAAATGTTGCCATAAAATTTAAATGAAATCTAATATATTAAACAGTATTCAAATGTTTTTTGGATAATTTTTAAGGTAAATTTCTATATAATCACACAAATTTATCACCATTATTGTAAAAAAGTTTGCTTGCATGATTCATTAGGTTTAAAATTGATACAAAAATGTCAGATAAATTTTTATATTTTTCTGCTGACAGAGATTCACGAGGTTTCTATCAAATTTATTAAAAATATATATTCACTTAATTTTTATTATTATTTCTCTGCAACTGAGATGTCTTCAATTTTTAAAAACTTTTTTGTTCCATCGTTGTAAAATATTTATTAAATTAGATTTCATTTAAATTTCAAGAAAATATCGAAATTTACTCTTTTGTACAATGCAATATCTTCTTTAAAAATTGACAAAATGCCTTCATCCTGGCTCATTTTGAATTAAAATTAAGATCATACTATATAGTATACTTATATGCGTACATATAATCGAAGATCAATTAACTTTGATGGTATGATACGTCAAAAAAACCGATTTTTCTCTCTGTGATTCTCGTTTAAACGATAAAAAGACGATAAGGCAGAAAAAAGTCGATTTTTCAATATAAGAACAAAGTTCCCTATGCTAAATGAAATTACCGGCTGTTTCCTGATTTCCCAGTTTGCTAGACACCCTGCAACTTACATTCAAAAGTTCGAAAGCAGGCAATTTGAAATATTCAAAACTAAACAATTTTTACTTTGAGCGTTCAAAGATAATTTTTAAAGAACTTTTAAACTGAAGGCATTTACAATTATATAATTTTAAAAAGAAAGATTTACAATTTGACAAATGAATTAATAACATCCAAACTTCAAAATTGAATAATCTTAAATTGAGAGACTACAAAATTGAACGATTTTAAACTCTAGGTCTTTAATAGTACACAAAAAATGCATATAAAATAAAACTTTTTAAATTTAACAACTTCAAATTAAAGTGTTTTTAAAATTGAATAATGAAAAATTACAGGTTCAAGGATTGCAAAATTAGACGATTGAAACATGCAAGAATGAAAATACAGCTTAAAAATTCAGCAATTTCAAATTGATGCTTTTCAAATAAACCATTATAAAACTAATATACCGTAAGTGCCAACTTCAAAAGAAATTCGTTTACACAAGTTTTAAGCAAATTTTTAAGAAACAAAACATTCGAATTTCTTAAAATTGGCTCAACTGATTTTTGTGGCTTAAATATATGTTATATGGGGCCACAAAACGTGGACTTTTAACGAAAACGGGGGGAGGGGAGTCACATTTTACAAAAATATAATACATTCCCTGATGAGAATGTAAAAATATATTGTTTATCTTGTACGCTCGCCGTTTATGTTACGGTTGCCGTTTATGTTACGGTTGCTGTTGCGGTTTCACTTATGGTTGCGGTTGCGATTGCAGTTGCGTAGGTATGTTTTTCAATATAATGTTAATAATAAAATGTTTTTATTTTAATGTAATAAACAGAGACATTAAGCCATAGACTTTGATTATGTTCGTTCAAACTTCGGTTCTAAGTCAACTCTACACAAATTTCTAGTCAGTTCGAGAAAGATGAAAATCATTTCACTGCATTTTCA
Organism: Andricus kollari; assembly: GCA_932074435.1. Taxonomy (NCBI): domain Eukaryota; kingdom Metazoa; phylum Arthropoda; class Insecta; order Hymenoptera; family Cynipidae; genus Andricus; species Andricus kollari. The sequence continues at coordinate 5,476 of CAKNWW010200902.1, forward strand.
AAATATCCCAATATGACTTAACTACTTGATTATTAATTATCTAGAACATTTAAAATTTGTGTCCATTTGACAAAAATAATTAAGATAATTTGTGAATCTTTGTTGAAATCTACTGTAAATCACGATTAAAACTTGTAACCAGTGACAGGGGTGCCTTCCCGCCCCCCACGAAATGCTGGAAAGGGGTAGGTGTTTGACAAACATTATTTCTGTGAGAAAAATTTGAAATTGCATCGTTTGAAATTTCAAAATGAAACACTGTTTAAATTTAAAAATGATGCAATTTTTTAATTGAAAGTTTTTAAGAATTATTCATTTTAAAATAAAAGCTTGTCAAAATTTAAATTTATAATTCAAGTTTTCCTGATATTTAATTCTGAAATTTTATTTGAAATACGCTTAAATTACAATAGTGTTCAATTTGAAGTCTTTTTGGTAGGTTCCACAAAAAAAATATTTATATCCATGAACACAGCAAAATTTACTGTTGTTTTTTTTAATTATTTTAATTTAATTTTACGTGAATTACAAGACAACTTTTTTATGTGGTCCTCTAAAATTTATAGAGTTTACACTTAATCGTTTTACTATTTTGTATTTTTTTCCGTTTCCCCATAGACGGTAATGAGTTAAACTTAATATGCTGATATCACCTTTCCATTTAGAAGATTCAATCCACCAATCGGTCATACTCTGGTTTTCTTCAGTATAAGGGTCCAAAATAATTCGGACTTGATTTTTCATACCTTCTTCTTCATTCCCTTGCTCATAGGTTGTATCAAAAACAGTCAGGTTGCGACCATTGATTTCCTTAAAAAAAACATTACTTTAAATGATTAAATTGCTATTTCATAGTTTTAAAAGAAAAATAATAAATACAAGTTTATATAATAGACTCACTTGAGTGTTATATGTAGTATTTAGGACTCTAACATTTTCAGGAATATTTCCTTCTTGTATAAGAATAACTACATCTAGTATTTTAGCATTCTCAGCTTCTCGATCTGTAAAAAAATGATTAGTTCATATTATTGCTATATATTAGTATTTTAAGCTACGAAATATTAAAACATTAATTTTGTTCATTTTATTGTCAGATACTTAAAGACACTCAGAATATTTATATAAAATTGGAAAATTAAACGAACTAATTACTTTTTTAATATTTGAAAGTCTTGTTTTCTTACTATGAAGTCCAAATTTGGTTTTAGGTCCATTTATTTCTCCTTGACGATCTAATTGATCTATTGCTTGCTGGTGCTTCAAATGGTAAAGATCTTTTAGTACTATGAACAAAAAGAAAAATTATTAAAGTATCCATGATTATAATATCTACTATATTGAAAAAAATCAAACTTACGTGACTGGACCAGAATGAAATGAATCAGTAAGAAAAAAATTATTCCCAATTTGTTGTTCATAATTAATCTGGAGAACGACTGAATTTATACTGATTAGTTAGTGACTAAAAGAAAACTATAACTCGCAGCCTTACTTCGTTTAAGTTTGTTCAACGACTTGAAGCCGAGGTTTTAACCACTTTGGACCTGTATGCGTGGTATTTATGCATTGACATGGTGTTGGTAACAATACCTTTTGTTTTGATTATCAATATGCAAATTACTCATTCTCATTTATTTGTTAAAACAAAAAGATAAACTTAGGAGAAAGAATATTTAAATTACAATACAATTTGTTTAACTTTATAGGACGTTTGTGACTGTTGCAAAATTAAAAAATTAAAAATAAAAAGCTGGCGAAATATCAAGGAACAATCTGGAACATGGTTGAATAATGAAATAGATTTTTGTAGAAAATTAATATTTATTTCAATTATAGTTCAAGAAATCGACAAGGGAAAGTTTCATACTTCGAAGTATAGATTTGAACAAATTACAATTAAAATGAGGTACATTTTTAAAGTTTTTTGGTCATAAGTCTTATCTTGTTTTGAATTAAGTCTTTTTTAAATTATCATTATCATTTATTCATCTCTTAATCGTATAGTATTCTCAAGATATTTTTTGGCCAATCTTTAGTCGAAATATTTCGTTTATAAAGATATTTCTTGCGTTATAATCCCGCCTTGGTTTGTGGATATAATACTGGTTCCACCTGTATTTATGATGCCACCTGAGTTTACCACTACAGATTGGCTGTTTCCAAATTGATTAACTCCAGAACGAGGCGCATTTTGAACCAATCGTTTCTTTAATTGATTTCCATCCCAGATAAGGGAGTTGACTGACCAATCTATTACTTTGGCTCCTTCAGAAATTATTTGTACGTTGTGGATAATACCGTTCTTTTCATTGCCAATCGAATACACCGTGGTTTTGATAGTTAGGACTCGACCGTTTACATTCTGAAATACAAAATTAAATATATCTTAGATAATTCACAAATTAAAAGAATTCATTATTGAAAGTTTGTTTTGCTGTAAAAAAAAATTGTATTCTGATAGCTATGAGAAAAGAAAATTAACTTGAATATTTTACTCAAAATAATGTTTTCAAAAAGATATTGCGTTTGTATTACTTATACTATTTAAACAATTTGTAATAACATACATTTCAAATATTTCCTTATATCGATACAAATCATGTAAAATGAAATAAAAACTCTATATTCATGAGCAAGGCTTGTAACCAATTGATGATAATATTGTTTCCATTAATTACTTCAACTCCTTCATTCTTGCTTTTTACAATATCCGAAATATATATATTATAAACAATTTGAAAAATACACTGTCCTCGGGTTTAAGCCCATTTTTAAAACAAAAAACTATGATGATTGTTGGCAAAACATAAACTTTTCGTTTTTACTTTCTCAAAAATGAACTGATAAGAATTAATTTAAAAAATCCTATTTTTTTATACAGTCGAACTTTATTTTCAACCACCTTGATTGGAGCCTTCCGAGAATTGACGCCGCGCCGCGGTTTCGGATGAGAGGAGCCGCGGGGCCGAAAGGACAGGTCGTCCGTGGTCAATCAAGCGTGAAAAAAACAGGAGCGTAGCGATAAAGCGCTGTACCTTAATCACTAGCTAGATAACTGCGTCACGACGTTTGCCTCAGCGCACTCTCAAGCGGGAAGCACACAAGTTTGCATAGCGAATAAGCACGATAGCGGGCTCGCGCCGACCAGCGGTGGGGCTCCGATGCTTGAAGCCGATCGGACCGATCGGATTATTTCGTGCGATCGAATTCGAAACGACGGCTTTGAAACCTCTTTTTTGTATCGTATCGGGTAGACAGAGATAGTCAGAGAGTATGGTTGTTTCGAAACCAAAAATTATGACTTTTCATTGGAACAAAGTTGGATTCTCTCTGTCCACCTCATACGATATATAGAGAGATCTCGAAAACATCGTTTCGAATTTTATCGCACCTCGTCGTCTACCTCACATGGTAGAAAGAGAGGTCCGATCGACTTCAGGCATCGGAGTCCCACTGCAGCGTTTTGTATCCTCAAACTGTCAAATGTTGACAAGTGTTTTGCAAGGTGTTTCGCAAGGTGTTTCGCTTATGCATGCATAGTTGCAACAAAGTGATGTGCTTTTGAATGCTGCTGTCTTCGAATGGTTTAAGCAAGCAAAAGACATAGGTGAACCAGTATCCGGACCGATCATTGAAGAGAACGCTCTCGTTTTAAACGAGATATTCGACGGTCTGCAAACGTAAGTACGTAAGCAGGAAAACATTTATTTTAACGTTAACAGTAAAATTTCTTCCTCTTTTCCATCGGAAATGGTCCATACGCCCCTGAATGTTTACGTTCGCAGTACCTCAATTGAAGCTGAACGTCAGAACCAAAATCAACCCGGTAAGAAGAGAAGAATTAAAAAAAATGCAGAATCTGAATTCCCATTTATACGTGAATTTTCCTCCATCGAAAGTTCCACCAACGAATAGAAATCAAAAGCAAAACCTATTCCTTTTAATCGACTCAGAAAAATGTAATGGAAGCGTATTGGGAAAAATTAAAAAGTGGAGAAATGTCACTTTTATTATTATCTTTTGATTGGACTTGGATTCTGCCTTATTCTTCAGAGGTTCTTGTCATTTTTTGAATGGTATTTTAAAAAGAACTTAAATAGAGCGTGTACGGAAAAACAATTATAAAACAATCGCGCAAAAAGACCTGTTGACTGGGAAAATAATATTTTACTTTTTGACATTTGAGAGAAGCGTCTTCTTACAACGGCCCGTTGAGTTAGACTGTCATCACCATTGTCATGTGACACGTGTGTCTGTTGGAGAAATAGACAAAAAAAAGGGACAGATTAGAAGGAATTAAAATAATCGAAAATGAAGCATGTAAGTATGGAATTAAAAATAACCATGACAAAAAAATGGAAATTTCCAAACTTATGTTGCACACGGAGGAATAGAAACCGTGTAAGTGCACGCACTTTGTGGACGGATTAGAAAGAATTAAATTTATCGAAAATACATCATGTAAGTATGGAATTAAAAATAACCATGAGAGGTGTGTCTACTGCTCGCATTAAGAGGAATTAAAAAAATGGAAAATATGTTGGCCTGCATGGAACAGAACACAAGTGGCAATTATTAAGGAAATAGAGAAGAATTGGTTTCGGAGATAAACCTATTTTTTCGTTGGGCACTTCTTCCGATGGAAAATTAGCACATTCAAAAAAATTAAATAATGCACACTCTTTCGCTTGAATCTGAAAATATTATTTTTTCTCTATTCTTCTCTTCTTACCGGGAAGCTGAAATTGATGTTCGACTGTAATTATACCTAAAAACAGTCAAGTTTTTGCAATGTTTATAAAAGTATAACATAATTACTGATATAAAAGACATTTCTTTTAAAAAATTGGTATTTAGACGTTTTTTTAAATTATATGTTCTTTTGTAAAAATCTATTTTCATAGTAAATACTAATATAAAAAATTAAATTAGGAAAGAAAGCTTTTTACAAAAATAATTTTATTTAGACTTTATTTGAAAAAATAACAGAAGGTTTTAAAAGAATTCCTTTCATTTTTAAAGGAAAAATATACAATGATATTGTTTTAAATAAAAAAGAAACATATTTTAATTACAATTTTAGAGGTTGTTGGCTTTTTTAAACAATTTACTCGTTTTTCAGATCTAGCCAAAAGAAAGTACGTGTCTATAATCAAAACTACAAAATTTCTCGCAAAGCATTTTAAACTTGAAAAAAATGAAATGACTTATTTTAAAGTCTTATTCTTCTTGTTTAAAAATTGCCATTTAAATAATATTTTTGAATTTTCTAAATCATATTAAATTTGCATTATTGTGAATAAAACATGCAAATTTTCTGTATTTTCTCATTTTTTAAAAGTTTGTAGATTTGTTCCATTTTTATCTAAATGAATAAATACAGACCCCGCCCCCGCAACACCGTCAAAAAAATGTTGAATATCTTAAAAATTTAAAATAAAAATGCTAAATTGAAAAAACATGAACTATTATTGAAACTGCAATTATTGCAAAAATGTTTCGGACCGATTTTAAACGTTTTTCCAAGTCGTCACAAAAAAAATAAACAATGTTTTCAAATGTAAAATTATATTTTTTTAAACTGGCAATAATTCTATAGATATATAAAATAAGCAACAAAATTCTTTAATTAAAACTAATATTAATAAACATTTTTTGACAAGTTATGTTCAAATATGTATTTATGTAGTAAAAATGATTGTAGTTATTAATTGTATAACATTATGCTTTACTATGAAAGATATTAACAATTTTATTTAAAAAAAAGTTATTCTCGGAAAAAAATCTCACGCTTGGTATTTTCGAAGCATGGAATAAAAAATATAGGCTGACTTTCTTTACCTCAGTAAGTGTAGAAGTATTCGCTGAATTTACTCCGGAGGGAAGATGTCCTTCTTGAATTTGCTTTACTGTCTCCATTAGTTCGTCCTGTTGCCCTGAAATATATCAAAATTAGTTAGTTTCAATTATTTCAAATAATTTGAATAATGCACAATACATTATCTAGTCGGGCAGATAGTGACGAATTGTGCAAATCGTGTCACAAGCAAGTTTTTTTTGTACACTGGAGTCTTGCTTTACCAGGCGTTTCGGAGGTACACTCAATGGCCTTCACGGTAAATCGGGACTCTCCAAACTGTTCTTCTCCTTCTTGCTTGTGGCTTCTTACAGTACCGAACCGTAAACTGCGCAACTCCGCTGAACTTGCAAACGCTTAACTCTCGCCCCTTGGATAACCTTATACGGTATATCGGGATCCGGTAAAGCGGGACTCCAGTGTATATGAATGCTCAATAACGTTTTGAAGATGGGAGGCGTCCGCATGTTATTAAAAATAAAAAATTCTTTTCTGGTTAAACAATCCCCGATACACAAAAAAATGTTTCCAAGTGAAATTGTTCACTTCAAAGATATTTACAAATTTTATTGAGACTGTTTTTTAATAAGACGCATATAGTTTTTGTTCTAATCGTGAAAAAGGAGAATGTGTTTATGCAGGGGGCAAATTTTATAAATAATATAAAAATTAAAAAATT
>CAKNWW010200909.1:0-11482 GCA_932074435.1 Andricus kollari
TTCGTCGGTTTCTAATATAAAACGTGTATTATTTTCAAGAAATGAATCGCATTGAAATGTTTCGATGTTTATTTTTGGCTTTCTTTTGTTTCTGGAGTATGGTCTGTCTGGGTTTGGTAGATCTTCATGATCACAAAAGAGTGTCTCGTCGATGGGGTCAAAAGTTCTGTTAGTTTGAGTATTTTGAGTTTATCTGTCTTGGTTTGTCCTATTGTTTATACCGAGTGATTCTATGTTTTTACGAGTGAACCCTCTACCGCGACCTATAGATCTGTTAGAAATTTTTGGGATTGCTCCCAAATTTTGGGGTGTGGTCGAAACCATTTTCCTAATTGTTGGTTACGTCGCGACCTTATTTAAATCATTATTTTTGATTGAAAGTGAGGCAGCACCTTCAAAATCCAAGTTATCGTGTTGGTTTTCCGTGACTATAGGTTTCGGCATTGTAATTTTAATTTTACCTGATCTCAATTTCATTTATTTTAAAATTAAGTTCGTACTTGTATGGAAAGACACCCTGTATATTTGTTCAATGTGGGTTCATAATTTAAAATTCCCATTTCGTTCGAGGCATTTCAATTAAAATTTTAATTAGGTACTCAATTAATTCTCGGGTTCGAAAATGTGTTTGTTTTCTTCCTAAGACCCTTTGTTTACTATATACGTCGCGTGACCTTGCCGCGACTCGCGTGTATTGCTCGCTGCCCGTGCGAGCTTGCTTGCGCGTTTGAACCGTTTGCCTTGTTTGACGGCTGAAATATTCGTTTAGGATCAAAATTTATGCTTTTCTTTTCATGTTTCTTTTTCTCCCTTAGCTAATTTTGTATTTCTTTTTGTAATTCCATATTTATTTTTCGAACGCTAAATCTTTGTAATTTTTCTGACTAAACAAAAAAGAAATTTTGATTGTTTTTTCTAAAAAAGAATTTCTTTTATTCCATTAATCGGTTCCGACTATCTATTTTCCTCAAATTTACCCTGATTTCAATAATTTAGGGGTAAAATATTTTGAACGATTTTCCGTTTTTGGTTTTTTATTGCGTATTTCGGATTACGCCCTTACGAATGTCGCGTGCGAGCATGTGGCGAAATATTGCGACAAATTTACAACAAGTATCACACAATAAAATATTATCACAAAAATCATAGCATGGAAAAAATCAGAGCATATAAAAAATCAGAGCATGTAAAAAATAAGAGCATGGAAAAATCAGAGCATGTAAAAAATCAGTCCATGTAAAAAATCAGTGCATGTAAAAAATCAGAGCATGGAAAAAATCAGTGCATGTAAGAAATCAGTGCATGTAAAACATCGGAGCATGGAAAAAATCAGTGCATGTAAGAAAGGAGTCAAAATTACGAGTAAGAGTTAAATGTGTTAATTTGTGTCTCTTTTCTCGGCGTGTTTTAGTTTGACAAGGAAAAGAGGTGGGTTTTTTAGTTTGGGCGCCAGGTATTACGTGGGTAATGCCGAGGAGGGAAATTAGGAGATGGGAAATTAGTAAGTCGAGAGAAAGGTCCACAAATAAAGTCTGCAAGGGTTCATATCGAATAAACTATTTATTCAGCTTACGGTACTTAGTGCCGGATGATCACTGACGAGTAGACTAGGGCGTAATGTCCTTCACAACGAGGAAAAGATGACGATGGAATATCCCAAAAAGGCGGGAGGACCGGAGCAGCGTCCAAACGACGGTAACAAAATACGTTGCACCCACAACCACTTGTCGACACGAACATAGGAAGGAACTGACGGCACGAGCGGCGAGTCCCGCCGTCGGCCACACGTTCGGGACCCGTCATGGGTTCCCGGACGGGCTCGGCTTTGGCCCTCGTCGCCCATACCGCCAAGTAACCCCCGTGTTACATCGTCTAAGTTCGAAAATGGTTTCCTATCAGGCTCTATCCGGCTTTCAAGCGGATATCGGAAACAGAAAATGGAATTATTTGCCCGACGGAATCTTATGTGTCCCTATCTGGAAATATGTTGAAACTTACATTACACAGAGAAAATAGAGAAATAATTGTTATGAAGAGTGCTGTAATACATTATAGATTATTATGGTACTAGTGACTATTGCTCGAGTACAGGTAGCCTTTCTAAATGAGTGTTTAATAGACTACTACAATTAAATGTGATATAGATCTTACTTCGATTCATTTCAATACAGTGTTTTTTGTAAAAAACACCTATTTAGTAAATCCTTTTGAAAATATATTACTATGTATAGTTAAGATTAGAGTCAAAATAAGATACGCCGTGCAATGTCAAATATATGACGCGCTTAGAGACGATGTTATTAGATAATAGCGTTGAGTCTATGAGGGTTCTGCGACTCAGTACCAGCAAGCTACCACCAATATCAGGGCAAGCGCAGCAGCGCTACATTACCGCCATCAGTTCGCGAGTTCACGCCATTCTCGACTACACCTTTTTAATATTTTTTTTGTGGATTACAAAAGAAAATAATAAGGGCTATTAAAATGAAAATAAAACGATGAATATCTCAATTGACTCAAAAGTTGTAGAGTTAAAAAAAAAAACATTGGGGGTTTTTGAAGTACAAAACACAAAATTCAAATATGACAATATTTTTGTTTGTAAGATATAGTTTATACGTTTTTTAAAAAAAGGGTTGCAGTATCAAGCTAGATAACCGATATTTTTGGAAAAATGAGCTTTTTGCATTAAAAATTATTAAAAAATCAAGTACATTTTGTTGAAGGATTTGTTCGAAATCTCATTTTTATTGTAGTAATAAAAAGATTGGTAATTCGTAACCAGATACCTGACTCTGTACACATGCTAAATCTCCATTTTTTACCAAAAGCCACTTTTCTAACTTTTACAATAAATACAGTGAGATACCGCCATATTAAATCTTTATTTTCCCGGAACAGAATAAGTTTTTTCTATAAAAACTTTTTTATTCTTATTCAGCCTCCCCATATTTCGGGAGAAAGTTTATATTATTAAAAAAAATTGAAAAATAGATTTTTAGTCGCTATCTAAAAACGATTTTCAAAACCCATGAAATTAGAACCGACAAATTCTTGAATGATTTACTCGGAATTGGTTAACTTTTTCTAGGCAAAACTAATTTTCTCCCAGTTTAGCAACTCTATATCTCGGGAGCGAATTTTTATTTTTTGTTGAAACTGAAAATTTCACTTTTTATCGTGATCATCAATCGAGCCTGTTTCATGTTGAGGTTCCTGTCACTTTGCGATTGTAAACTTCCACATTTTATTTCTCGGAACTGGAAATTTCTTTTAATTATACTTTTTTGGCCTCAATTCAGAAACACTTCAGCTCGGGACTAAACTTTTGTCTTTAACTTTAAATGCTGATTTCGATTTTACAGAATGTTATTTCGCTCTCCTACAAAATTTCGATTTTTTTGCTTATCTACTGCTGTATACTGCAACCCTTCAAATATTGTTCCAGAAATAAAAAAAAAACTATTTAACCAAAAAACACCGTTTACGTCACTTACATCTGTTTGTAATTTATTCTACCATTATACTATTTAATAAATTATATAATGTGCATTCTTATATTACATAAAAATGTATAAATATTTACTAGGTTTTAGCAACATTTTATGAAAGCTTTATTATTTGAAATTTTTCATTTTTAAGTTAGTAATTTCAGCTAGCCTTCGATTTCATGTTGAAGTTCAACTTTAAAGTTAGAATATTAATTTAAGGTTCAAGTATCTTTTATCTGGAACAATGCTTTTAAGTGAAATATTCCAATACATTTTTTTTAGTAGCTGCTTTTGTTTCGACTTCCAAATTTTTATTAAATAAGATCAGTATAACTATAATCATTCGATTGTTTTTTTTATTCTGGAAAATTTTACTAAAATTAAATATTATTTACTTATTATACATCTGAAAGTAATAATTCCTTTGAATTTTGGAGCTTTACAATTTGAACAGAAATCACAAATTAAATGAATATTTAAATTGAACATTTAGCTATTAAAATTTAAATTAATTAAATTTAAATATTATTATCACATTCTTGCCGTCCCGGTTCTACTCTACTCGTTTGGGGTGGTTCGCTAAATGAAAAACGAGCTTACGGCCCTTGATATCACCACACGTAAGAACATGCATATGCAGAAAAGCGGACTTCTGAATCTCCAATGTCTTCATAACCGAATTGTTCTAAGTACAGCTTACATCGTTCTAATTACAGCTTAGATCGATCCTCTCCTAAAAATGGTCAGGAATCACGAGATGATTGGCAAAGGATTGGAACAGTCCTTGTCGAAGGACCAAACTTTTGCTTTTCTCAGATCATCACGGCTTAGTTCAGGTACAGAAGGTTTTATTTTCGCATGCCAGGACAGTGTCATATCCACCTTAGTATACCGTGACCGCATATTATCTGGGTGTCCCATCCATGCGGGAACAACGTATATTTGCAGCCATTATGCGTCCCTAAGAGTGCTTTATTACCATATTTGTCGCTCTTACGGTGTTGGCTGCGACCCTGCCCTGCCGAACGCTCCAAGGAAGATAGAGTCAATTGTCCAAAACGAGAAGAGCCCAATTTTCTGGAACTACGATTTTCGGACAGCAGTCTCCGTTGCACACTCGAGGCCTGACATTGTTCTCGAAGATTTCGAGAACCGAACTGTATTCGCGATCGAATTCTCAGCCCCGTCCGAATACAACATCACTGCCAAGGAGAAAGAAAAGGAGGAGAGGTGTCAAGACCTTAAAAGGGAGCTGCAAAGACTGTATCCAAAATATTCGGTTAAAGTAATTGTCCTTGTGATCGGTACTCTTGGAGGTTCGTAACCTTAAAGCCATACCCGCATGCCAAAAATATGCCAAGGCACTTGCGAAATGGGTGCAGAAAGCTTTCATCCTTGGGTCGCTTCGTGTCCTCAAAACACATGAGGGTTTCGCCAGCATATCGTTATGATTTCATTGTGTCCTGTGACCACCCATCTCACGGTTATGAGACGTGGCCATGAGTGTGATTTACCGAGGTCCTACTGGGAGCCGGTGTCATTTTTAGATGGCAATTGCTCCCAGTGAGACCCTGCGGTGGTTGTTTAACATTATTTTTTAATTATATATATACTAGGTATATATTACGTAATCAGGATATTTACTGCACTTAAACTGGCCCTTTTCAGGGCCATAACATTTGAAAACGATGCGACCCAACGATGGCACTCATCTGCATCTCTCTCGCAAGTGACTCGGGAATAATTATTTTAAACGAATATATTGGGTACAGTCGCTGCAGCTCCCTTTTAAGGTTTTTATACCTCTCCACCTATTTCTTCTCCTTGGCTGTGATGTTGTAGTCGGCCGGAGCCGAGAATTCGATCACATATATAGTGCGTTTTTCGACGCCCTGGAAAACGATGTCAGGCTTTAAGTGAGCAATGGTGGCTGCAGTGCCGAAATCATAGTTCCAGAAAATTTGGCACTTCTCATTTTGAACAATTGACTCTCTCGCTCAGAGCGATCGGCAGGGCAGGGTCGCGGCCAACACCGTGAGAGCGACAAAGATGGTAGTAAAGCACTCTTTGGGCTGCATTGAGTCTGTAGAGATACGCCCTTCTCGCGTGAGTGGGGCACTAGGATAGTATGTATTCTAGGTACTCAGTGTGTGCATGCCACGCCAGTCGTCTTGTGTTTTCGACCGTTTTTAGGAGAGGATTTCTTCAATTTGCAACTATTCAAACTGTACCCAAAACAATTCGGTTATGAAGACATTGAAAATTCAGAAGTCCGCTATGCCACCCCAAAGGAGTAGAGTAGAACCGGGACAGCAAGCATGTTAGTCGCAGATACCTTGTTCAACGCCGACAGATTTGAAGACCAAATTTGTCGAAGAAGACGCTTGTACCTGCTTCGGAGAGACCTTCACTGATGTTACGTCCTGAATACGGCTTTAAAGCACGCCCAGGTATGTATAGCTCTGTCCAGTGTCAAGATATGTAATAAAACTTATACTCACAAGCTCAGGGTTCCCCGGAACGGCAGTAGTCCGTCCTCGCTTCAGATTAATCTTGGTACACTTGTCTAATCCAAAGTCCATACCAATCTCTCCTGTGTACCCCTTGATGATATTTAAAGCACTCTGAAGTTGGCTTTGACTAGAAGCATAGATCTTCAGATCATCCATATAAAATACATGAGTGAACTTATGCTCGCGATGATTAGTGTCGCCGCAGTGGTATGATGCTGCCTCTTTACAGACACATCTATCGATGAGCAGGTTCTCCCGACATCCTGCTAGGCCTTTCTTTGAGCCCCGTTGTTCATACATCTCTCGTTACGCAGGTCGGATTGTCCGAATAATCCTATCATTTAGGATAACTATGAAAATCTTATACAGCGTGTTCAGACAAGTGATTCGCCTGTAATTCTTATGGCCACACAAGTTTCCCAACTTTGGGAAGAGCACTTTGCGTCCTTCTACCAACCACTCCGGAATAGGCTCTTCCCACGTAAACTTTAAGGTGAAAATGCAGACCAGATGTATTATTGCCCGACCCATTGTCAAGAGTCCTGCGCATTCGGTTGTTTTAAACCGCACTTAAAACTATGTTTGGTGTTATAACCGTTGTTCCTACGAGCAGCTAGGGAAAAGGGTTCGTCCATCCTTATCTCTTAAAGAAGTCAAACTTGGGCAAAGTGCAGTCCTACTAGGTAGTACTTTAGAGGGAAAAAATTGGTTTGATTGGATAAAAAGCGACCGAGGTGGGGGAGGGGGAACTTTTGGATTTTATGCTGGTAGTCCCTATTTCGAATATACTAAACTACTTTCGTATGGATTAAACAAAATTTGGTCCTATATGTTTTAGTACATCTTTTGATGATCTATCGAATGGTTATAATAAATTTTTCAATAATTGAAAATTTACCCCGTTTTTTCGAAATCAAAAATATTCTGGATTGCTTTTTGTTTTCAAAAACATAAATCGACGAACATGCTTGCCGTCCCGGTTCTACTCTACTCGTTTGGGGTGATTCAATGGACGAAGAACGAGTTTACTGCCCTTGATAACGCCACGCGTAAGATCATGCATATGCACAGGAGCTTAAAATTTTTATTAAAATGCATATGCATTTTAATTCGTCCGTTCCGCGATTATACATCTCACGCCATCAAGGCGGATGCGGACTTCTGAATATCCAATACCGTATTGTTCTGAGTACAGCTTACAACGTTGCAGTCGGCAAAGGATCGTTCCTTTACAATGCTCCTCTACAAGAAAATGCACGTAAAGTTTCACACAAATGTAGATAATCAGGTTGCCAGGACGGTGTCATTTCCATCTTGATATACCGTAACCGCATTTTACGTTAAGAAGTTCCCAGCAATAGGTACAGAGCGTGACATGCACGCACTGAGTACCTAGAACACATGCAAACCAAATGTCCCACTCACACGGGAACGACGTATCTCTACAGACATAATGGGACCCCAAGAGTGCTTTACTACCATCTTTGTCGCTCTTAAGTTTTTGACCGCGACCCTCCCCTGCCGAACGCTCTGAGGGAGAGAGTCAATTGTTCAAAATGAGAAGTGCCAAATTTTCTGGAACTACGATTTGCGCACTGCAGCCACCATTGCACACTTAAGGCCTGACATCGTTCTCCAGAGCTTCGAAAAACGCACTATATATGTGATCGAATTCTTGGCTCCGGCCGACTACAACATCACAGCTAAGGAGAAGAAACAGGTGGAGAGGTATAAAAACCTTAAAAGTCTCCATTGCAAACTCGAGGCCTGACATCGTTCACTTAGAGATAGAAACTATCTCATTTGGAAAACATCGTGTGACAACTAACAACGTCACCTTTCAGAGAGGCGCCTTTTAGGGAGGTACCGTGTGCACTCTCGTCTTTCGCATCACTCTATTGCCACTATTTCTCGCACTTCGCAATTCCCAAGCGTATTTCTGCGGAAAATATGGATATCGAAAGCAAAAGGTCACTCATGTATTTTACATGCATGAGCTCAAGACCTGTGCTAGAAATGCAGAGAAACTAATCTAGCTCTAAGGATTATCAAGGTGTACACTCGGGAGATATGAATGGAGTTAGAAAAAACCGCCCAGGTTTATTTGAAGCGTAAATAATTTACTGGCATCTCCGCTTGTCGACAGACGCGCTATACGCCTTGACTCTGGAGAGACTTATATATACCTGGGCGTTAGGGTGGCCCAAAAAATCACATTTTACAAATTTCAACGGGCCCCTTCACCAAATCTTTCGCAAGGACAAATACATGTATACGTGTTTTTTTATTTAAAAAAAATTACTTTTAGTACTTGCTAAAAGGCTCGGAAGTTCTCTGTTAATGTAAGATTTGAAGTAGAGAAGTCCTAACAGCAGCCACACGTTCGACCCAGACAGCAGCTATAGACATATTAACTTATCACTCTGCCATTCAACTCATTGTCAGTGACTTGTCCTTTTTACAAATGACACTCACTGTTTACACTGTACACAAGGCCTTCAGGAAGCTTGGAACCGTAGCAAAATCGGTGCACAATGATCGGCCCAACCGAGGTTCAATTTTGTTGGCTGCAGCCGTTACGTTTGTCCACCTGCAGTCCCTTAAGTCGCTGTCAAACTTAAATTGTCCATTTTTGTCCACTTTTTCTTAATGAAAATTAAAGGTTAATTCAATTTTTTTTTCAATCTGTTCTCAATAGTCTCGAAAATGTGCCTTAAAAAATTCAAGTTACACAAAAATATCTAACACTCTCAACGAGCCTCTAAATACTGAAATTTTAATTTATCCCAATTGTCGACGAGGAACAAAGAATCTGAAACAAACATACTTGCCGTCGCGGTAGTAGTATATTCTTTTGGAGTGGTTCCATATACATATACGAAGGACAAGCTCAGATCCCTCGACGTCGGGACACGAAAGGTCCCAGATAAAAATTGTGCGACGCAGATCACCCGCAGATTGTGATTGTCAGGTTCTGCGTGCAATAACGCACTTATCTCGCCAGCATGGACTGTCGAGCACACATCTGCGAGCACTATGAGGCGCATTTGGTCAACACACTCTGCATCACACAATGCCGTGAGAATGTGATGCAGAGTCTGCAGTCACTACGAGGGCAGAATTCTTTCTAATAACATTTAATTTTCCTATAGTTATTGCTTATAAAATTAAATGTTATTAGAAAGTTATATAAACCATTTTCAAAACAATATGCAAATTTTTTAAAAATTGAAAACCTAAAGTTTCGTTCATTTTCCAGGAATACACAAAAATATAAAGTATCCTAAAAATTTGCAAAAATTTACTTTATTTCGAAAAATTGTCAAAATCTAAAAAATTTCAAAAATTACGATTTCTATCTTTATTTTTTTTTGCAAAATGTCGGTACAGGTATTTATACACAACCTTGTTAAAAAAAAATGATTTATCTCCTACATGTTTCCAGGCCATCCTGAATGTACTGAATATTATGAAAATAGATTAATGAAGTTCTTCAAATCAACGTTAATATTACGAAAAATTCATTAGTCTACTCAAATAAAGATTTCTTTGAAAATTATAGTTTTTTAAAATTCGCGGGAACCATTTCTCGAGGAATGAGCGCGCATGCCGGCAAATGTCCAGTGTGCGAATTTCATCGAGCGCGCAAGTTGCGTTGTTTTCACTTATTTGTATATTTTCGCATCATTTTGTGCTGCGTGGTCTTTGGTGATGTGCAATAGTGTGTGCAAATAAAAACTGCGGGAACCGCCGCTCTTTAGACGGCAAAAATCTTATTTGCTTCAGTGTCGGATTTTAGATCTCTGCACGAAAAACGGATTAACAGTCAAGGTAACCTAAAACAGGTAACTTAAAACAGTATTGGTTCCGTAATCAAGAGTTTATTTATGTAAACCTCATTGCCAGTTGGCATTTAAATAAGAATTAGGGAATGGAGAGAAACCTCTCCTTCATTTCGTTATTGCGGTTGCACCAAATTACTTTTCACAAAATTTATTTTTCTCATCTCAAGTTTTGGACTAAATTAGTAACTGGAATTGAATGTGATTGAATGGATAAAAAAATTTTTATTGCAATCTGTCGCAGTAACGAAATTTAGCAAAAGTTTCCCTCGGTTCCCAAATCCTAAGGCAAGCCCACAAACTTCAAACCCCAATTGCAAGCATTACGCTACAGGGTAATGCTAAAGTAATACTAAAGTAATATGACATTATAATTAATAAAAGAAACAAAATAATAACGTGAACTGTTGCAATTATAATAATACGTTAAATTTTACGTTAAATGGCCATGCCGTAATTGCAACAAGTTTCTTTTTTAGCATTAAAAAATGAAAAAATAATGTGGCTGTTATTACAGTCTGTTAACGACGGTTTAAAGCGGGTTGCCAACAAGCAGGGGCCCGACTTCAATGACAGCCACTTTGTTTTTTCATTTTTTAACGCTGAAAAAGCAACTTCTTGCAATTACCGCATGACCATTCAATGTAAATTTTAACGTATTATTATAATTTCAACCGTTTACATATTTATTTTTCTTCTTTTAATAATTATAATGCCATATTACTATACCATTACGCTGTAACGTAATGCTTGCGATCGGCCGGTCCGCCAGGGCCCAAGCCCACAAACCGTAATACCTCAAATTCTAAACTTACAAACACCATACCCATGAACGACAAACCTCAATCCCACATTCTTTAATCCTACAAACCCCATATTGTCACATATGGTCAGATGTAAGTTGACTAAAAAATAATACAGAATTATAAATTGTAGAACGTTAAGTAAATGTAGTCACTTTGAATTGGTGCTGGAAACTCTTGCACAATATCACAACCATATATCAACACCTTATGTACAAAAGGTGGCATTGGATACCAAGGGTATAAACTAATGCACAATTTAGCTGTTTCTATGCAGTAAGTTTTAAACTTAGAAATATTTATTTCTGCTCGTTGGGAAATTATCTGTAAAACCGTATATAACTGTTCTATAATTTTTTTCGTTAATTCCTATAATGTCTGAAACTATTGTTGCTTTACTAAGAAAAGCGCGAGCAACATTTCCAGTGTTTGTTGTTCCAGCACCTTGTTTCACAACATCGACTGTTAAATTTAAACGTTATTTTAATCAACTTTGAACTTGTTGTTTTTATCTTTCTTCATATTTTTATCTTCTCCGCTTGCAAATCCTTTTCCAAAATCTAAATTATATGATAAATGTAAAACATATTCCATAAAACATATCCAACCATGTAAGATAGAAAAACCAAACTTTTAATCTTTTTCATTATAAGAAAGTGTTTGTACTTTTGATAAATCCTTTATAAATTTTGGGGCAACCATACAAATATCACAACATCTTGAAGATTTTTGTCCTGTCAAAATGTAGCACACTTTACCATCTATCATTGTACATTTTAAATCAAATGTTACATCGAATGACATATCTTTAAAAGTAAGAATATAGGTCTTTA
>CAKNWW010200928.1:0-13840 GCA_932074435.1 Andricus kollari
ATTTCGGATTCCGAAATTGGTCCGAATTCATCCGAAATCTATCCGATTCAAGAATTTTTTCCGAAATATGTCCGATCTTATCTAAAAAAACTGTACGAAAACAGTCAGAAATTTGTCTGGTTATATCCAGAATCTGTCCGGACCATAAATTTCGACTCCATTAAGAGTCCGATTTGATACGAAATTAGTCCGGAATTCAAAACCTGAAATGATTTTCGTTAAACTAAAAATGGAAAATCATCCAGTCCAATCCGAAATTTATCCGAACTCAGTACCTGAAATTATTTTTGATAAAGAAAAACCGGAAAATCGTCCGCTTAAATCCGAAATCCGTCCGGTCAAAAATATCGACTCCAGAAATATTCCGATTCTATCCGAAGTCAATCCGCAGGTTTTAGTTGTCATTCGGTAAAATTAAAGTGAAAACCGTATATCGTCCGATTAAATCCGAAGTCTGTCCATTCAAGAACACCGACCCCGAAAATAGTCCGACTCTATACGAAATTAGGCCGCAGGTTTAAGTTGTCATTCGGTGAAATTGAAGTGCAAACGGAAAATCGTCCGCTCAAATCCGAAATCTGTCCGGTCTAAAACATCAACTCCGAAAATAGTCCGATTCTATCCGAAATTGATCCGCAGGTTTTAGTTATCATTCGGTGAAATTAAAGTCAAAATGGAAAATCATATTCTTAAATCCAAAATTCGTCCGGTCAAAAACATCGCCTTCGGAAATAGTCGGAAAAATTATAATTTCACTTTATAAAGTAAAAGCGGAAAATGGTCTGCTTAAATCCGAAATTCGTCCGGTCAAAAACATCGACTTCAGAAGCAGTCCGATTCTATCCAAAATTTATCCGCAGATTTTAGTTGTCATTCGGTGAAATTAAAGTGAAAACGCAAAATCGTTCGATTAGGAGTGTTGGTTAAATCCAACTTGCAATGTTTTTTTTAATAGTTACGGCACTGACTCAATACATAATTTTTCTCAAGTATTTCAGAACGAAAGAAAAAAAACTTGTCAAATATGCGTGGTTTTGCGAGATCCTCGGATCAATAAAATGTAGAGGAATGAAGCCTTTTGCTGAGGCAACCATTATTTTTACTGAAATTATAAATGTTTTGAAAGGGAGAAATCTGCAGATAGCAGAAGACAGCATTTGAATGGCGAGAACGGTTCGCAAATTTATTTTTTTACTCACAAATCTGACATCACAGAAGCATTTTCAGGCGTAATCCTATATCCGAAGACCCACAGCTTGATGATGGTGAACCTCATTTTTGCTAAATACGTCGCCAAATGGAGAAAAGTGGGTAGAAATTAGAGATGTCCTGTGTATGTGAAGACCATAAGACTTTAGTTGTAAGCAGAAAAGTAAGCACGGCATGCAGACCACTTGTCAAAATCGTGCTCCGATGCTCTGAAGTCGTAACACACATTACCACTCGCGAAATCGGAGCACCCTTCCTTATCCACCGCTAGTCCAGGCTTCAAGTCTCAGCGGCAGTTTTGAATTGAGAAATAAAAATAAAAAATGTGAATAAAATTGACTACAAAATATTGAAATAGTTTTTGCAGACAGCATCTCCAAATCCACCAATTTTATGGATAAACCAATTTATGATTGTATGTAAATTTGTAAATTTATCCAGTTTGAAATTAAAACTTGAAAATTTTGAAATTATAATTTTGAAATTATAAATTATAAATTTATCAAGTCATCCAGCAATAAATTCCAAAACAATCAATTTCGAATTCTGATATTTACAAATTAGGCCCTCTGCAAATTTATTTATAAATTCCAGGTTTATTAAGTCCCCCAACAGCTATTTTTGATATTACACAATTTTCCACATTGATAATGCCAACATTACAAAACTGGCAAGTGTCCACTTTTCTTTATAAACTAAAAAATTTGTTGGGCCACTTGATAATCTTGGAATTTATCAATAAATTTGCAGGTGGCCTGATTTGTAAATTTCAAAATGCAAAAACTATTTCAATATTTTGTAGTCAATTTTATTCACATTTTTTATTTTTAATTCTCAATTCAAAACTGCCGCTGAGACTCGAAGCCCCGACTAGCGGTCGATAAGGAAGGGCGCCCCGATTTCGCCGTGTTTGCTTTGCTGCTTCCAACTACAGTTTTATGGTCTTCACATACACAGAACATCTCAAATTTTTACCCACTTTTCTCCATTTCGCGACGTATTTAGCAAAAATGAGGTTCACCATCATCAAGTTGTGGGTCTTCAGATATAGGATGACGCCTGAAAATGCTTCTGTGATGTCAGAATTAAGAGTAAAAAAATTAATTTGCGAACCATTCTCGCCGTTCAAATGCTGTCTTCTGCTATCTGCAGATTGCTCCCTTTCGAAAAATTTATAATTTCAGTAAAAATAATGATTGCCTCAGCAAAAGGCTTCATTCCTCTACATTTTGTTGATCCGAGGATCTCGCAAAACCACGGATATTTGAAAAGTTTTCTTTCGTCCGTTCTCAAATATTTGAGAAAAATTATATATTGAGTCAGTGCTGTACCTATAAAAAAAAATTCCAAGTCGGATTCAACCAACACCCTTAAATCAGAAATCTGTTCGGTCAAAAATATTGACTCCGGAAGTAGTTCGACTCTATCCGAAATTAATCCGCAATTTTAAGTTGTCATTCGTTGAAATTAAAGTGAAACCGGAAAATCGTCCCATTAAATCCACAATCTTCCCGGTCTAAAACATCAACTCCGGAAATAGTCCGATCCTATACGAAATTAATCCGCAAGTTTCAGTTGTCATTTGGTGAAATTGAAGTGAAAACGGAAAATCGTTCGATTAAATCCGAAATTCGTCCGGTCAAAAATATCGACTCCGAAAGTATCCCGATTCTATCCGAAATTAATCCGCAGGTTTCAGTTGTCATTTGGTAAAATTAAAGTCAAACCTGAAATTGTCCGCTTAAATTGGCAATCGGTCGAATCAAAAACATCGACTCCGGAAATATTCCCTAGGAGCTGTAACACCTTGTATTTGGTTGGGAGGCTTAAGCGTGTGGGACATGGTGGTCAAAAGGACCGCGGTCTGCATGCGTATGGATATGAATGAAAGGATCCCTATAAACGGGCTCTTCTGGGTGAGAGGAAAAGGATCCCTATAAACGGGCTCTCCTGGTATGCGTGATTACGGTATGGTATAAGGGTGAAAGAGCCTAGCTAACACAGGCCTTCTGGATCCCTGGGTCGAGATCCCTCCTGGACTGATTTACAGCTTTGAAACAGGGACAGAAATGACCTGCGGCCCGCACAGCGACCAAAAAACAGCCCTCCGTTTGTTATGGTCGTCTGCAGCGGATATTTGAACATTGAGTGTCTCACTCAATGTGACCACCCCGAGTATTCAGTTTTACCCCGGCAAGCGGGGCTCTGCAGGGGCGGACTTTCTATTTCCCTATCGTCTCGTGGGATCAACATGAATTACGCTAAACCAAACCAACAAATGAAGGAAGGAGAAAAGGAGTTGGAGGAGGGGGAAGAGGTGTTGGGCCTTGAAGGGTCTAACAAATCCCTTTCCTCTTCATCTGTCTCTTCGGCAAGCCAAATTCAGGTGGAAAGTGTGCCCCCAGCTCCCTCGGGAGATGAGGAATCGACGGTCCCTCTGAACGAGGCTATGGTAACGGGAGAAGCCAATCAGGCCCCCCAACAAAAAGAAGCGGCTCAACGGTTCCCTGAAAAGGAGACTGAAGAGGCAAGCGCAGCAGGCTAGCAGTGCAGCAGCGGGAGCTGGAATTGGCCGATGCCAATTACCCGGACTCAATGCTCACTATGGAGCAGTATGAGCTCTTCAGGGAGGCTAGCTGGAGGGCGCTTAAAAGACTGTCCCCAGATCAGTGGCCAAGATATGTGACCTCCTTCTGAAGGGGAGTGGTCTTCGTATTTGTGGCAGTCGACCTAGTGGCTAAAGCTTGGCTACTCAAAGCAGTGGTCGGGACAAAGCCGTCTGAGGTACTCCAACGGCTGGAAGGTTTCAACGCCTTACTTAAGACAGCGTCCTGTCGAATCGTCAGTCACGGCATGCCTCAGGAACAGGACGAAGCAGGAGGCACTAGGCATCTCCTAGTTGTGCAGGTTCCTGAGTCCCAGACGACGGCTCTTGCGGCTCTCAACAACAGGCCCTTCTACTACTTTGGACAGGTCAACTCTAGAGTTGCCGGCCAAGGACAGGAAAAACCTGTTGAAGCACAGGAAGATCGGGAGCAGACCTAAATGACTGCTCCTGTTCTCACCATTAGCCAGATTAACTTGGATCACAGCAGTAGGCGTCTCTGCAAGTTTGCAGAGGGGCATGGCTGCAAGGCATACTGGTATCCCGCTAATCCAAGAACCTTGGTTAGTTCGAGATACCAAAGGGGATTTGGGGGGGGGGGGCTGGTCTTTTTTGTGTCAGGGACCCCAATGTGGCCAAACCAAGGGCCTGCATACTGACGAAGGGAGTTAACGCTATCCCGCTGCTGGCGCTATCTTCGAGATACCTGAAGGTGATAGCCACGGATCTCAAAGGAATAGGAAGACTAGTTCTGGGATCGGCTAACTTTCCTTATGACAGCGATACTAACCCACCAGTGTAGGTATGTACACTGGTGGAATATTGCAAGGTAAAGGGTATTCCTGTACTGTTGAGATGCGATGCTAATTTCCACCATACTTTGTGGGGCAGCAAGGACGTGAACTCAAGAGATAATGACCTACTGGAATACCTAATCACCACTGAGTTAGTTATTCTTAACACTGGGAACACCTCGACGTTCCGTAACTCGGTCAGGGAGGCAGTCATTGACATCACTGTCTGTACCAGTAGGTTTAGAGATAACATCAAGAGGTGGAGAGTCTCAGATGAACTCATTCCCTCAGATCACTCACAGATAGAGTTCGTGTTAGAATCCGTAGTACCCGCTGGCCCTAAATGGGTCAGAAATCCAAGAAGAACCGACTGGGAACAGTTTTCCACGGAGCTAAGATGTGCACTTTCAGATGTTCCGAGGTCAATTTGAGACGTAGATACCCTGGAGATGGCAGCCAACACTTTCACGGAAGCCATCAAAGTTACTTATGAAAGTAATCGTCGACCTACAAACGCCGGAAAGGCTGGGGAGGCACACTGGTGGAATGGGAAACTCAAAGAGCTTCGCAGGGAAACCAGAGAGAGGTTCAGACGTGCCAGTAATGGCAAAACGAAGGAACTATGGACCTCATTCACAACGATGAGGGATGAATACAGGGGTGCAATACGTAAGGCAAAGCAAAAGAGCTAGACCAACTTTTACTGGATAAGCTGCTTTCTCGAAATCTGGACGCTATTCTCGGCACCTGATCAAGGCACATTTTCCGGGCTTTTCAAGGTTTGGAGAAGTGGGGACGGCACCTCATAGGCAACCAAAGTCACCTGCACCCCAACTGGGCCCGAAACGACGGCTAGCCAACGAGATTATCATCCCTGCCAAAGTGGGACATGTCCCGGCGGCATGGAGGGGTACGAGAGTAGTCTTTATTCCGACAGCAGGTAGGATCGGTTGTACCTTACCCAAGGATTTCCGTCCCCAAAAAGCAGTGAAAGGAGTTGTGGATAGATATATCCGCGATAAGGTCTTGTCAAGGAGGCTACTTCACAAAGAGCAACACGCCTAAAGAGCTGGCCACTCGGCGGAGACGGCCTTAAGCGAAAGGCCTCGCGATTGGAATCTTTATGGACATCGAAGGAGCCTTTAACAACACCTCTGGAGAGGTGATCAGGGCGGTCATGATCACACATGGTGTGCCTACTGTAGTCGTAGAATGGATGTGCCACATGTTGGCCAACAAGAATCTAACTACGACTGAGGATGATACCACTCCATGTGGAACCGTTGACTTGGGATGTTCGCAGGGAGGAGTTTTATCACCCTTGCTGTGGTGCCTATTAGTGGATGAACTGCTTCATCTACTCTCGAGTCAGGGTTACCACATCATAGGCTATGCTGACGATATACTAGTTATCGCGCACGGCCAGCATCTGGCTGCGCTCTTCAGAGTAATGCAGCAAGCACTGATGATAGTGGATTCATGGTGTAAGAAAACTGGACTATCGGTCAATCCGAGTATGACAGACGCGGTTGTTTTTACCAGAAAGTATAAGTGGGGAACCACGAGTATACTAAAACTTGGAGGACAACAACTGGAAATCAAAGAACGAGCTAAATGTCAAGGAGCAATTCTGGATAAGAAGCTGTTATGTTGTCTCCAGTTATGGAGACAACTGGTTTACAGGCGGCTCCAGGAACGAAATGGACTTCTCAATCGAATTGGGGTCCTACGCCACAGTTCTACAATCTGTGATTATGGCCATACTCCAGTGCGCCTACAAGGCAAAGGAGTATGACAACAAAAGAAACATCCGTATCTGCTCAGACAGCAGGGCTGCTATATTGGCTTTCAATGGAACAACTACCACGTCGCTATTAGTATGGGAATGCTTTGAGGCACTAAATATGCAAGCAACGGAAAATGCAATTACTCTGCTATGGATCCCTGGACACAGCGGTATCAAGGCCAATCAGATAACTGATAGGCTAGCCAAACTAGCAGCAAGAAGAAATTTTACTGGACACGAGCCAGTTGCAGGTATTTCCAGTAGGTCAGTCACTAAAGAAATTAACAGTTGGCTGACTGAGGAGCATCAGAATGAGTGGGATTTGGTATCTGGTTGCAGGCAGGCCAAAACACTCTTGGACTCAAAGCTTAACTTAAACCGAGCAAGGGAAATACTCAAGCTCAGGAGAAAAGAAATCAAAGTCCTAACATAAATGTTTATAGGACATGGGAGCTTCGTATATCACATACATAAGATTGGGCTTACGGAAAGTCCCCTCTGTCGTCTGTGCCGAAAGGATGATGAGAGAGCTACTCACATCCTTTGTCACTGCCCTGCGATAGTGGAGAAACGTCTAACACTCACTGGCAGTTACTGCATCAGTGAGTCAGAGATAGGAGCCAACAGCGTGTCAGCGGTCCTCTCCTTATGAAGAGGGCTTTGGGGTTACGCTTAGGCTCTCAAGAGGATGCAACGGGATTATCCAAGCGTCAGGGGCTGTTACGGTCTCAACCCAACTATTAATAATAAAAAATCCGAAATTAATCCGCAGGTTTTAGTTGTCATTCCGTGAAATTAATGTGAAAACGGAAAATCGTACGCTTAAATCCGAAATTCGTCCGGTCAAAAACTTCAAGTCCGGAAGCAGTCCGATTTTATACAAAATTTATCCGCAGGATTAAGTTGTCTTTCGGTGAAATTAAAGTAAAAACGGAAAATCGTCCCATTAAATCCGAAATTCATCTGGACAAAAACATCGACTCCGTAAGCAGTACGATTCTATCCAAAATCCGATAATGAAACTTCGAAAACAGACCAAAATAATGAGAATTTCGATAAAGACGAGAATAGTAACAGGGAAATTGATGAGGATATTAACAAGCTTTTGAACAAGGATGAAGATGATTATATGGTTTCGACAGAAAATGAATCTGTTCATGAAAGTGAATCTACTGCTCTCTTGGAAGAAGAAGCAGTTAATGGGAATGATGATGGATTTTTTCCTAAAACTGCATTAAACATGTAACCAAAAATGACTTCTCGTACAAATTTTCAACATCCTGCTATCGATCATTTATAATTAAATACTTTATCACTATATAGTGATGAGACATCGAAATATCGGAAATATCGATATTTTTTCTCCGATATATCGATATTGACATATCGATAGTACCCCATCGATATATCGAGCTGCATATCGATAGTACCCCATCGATATATCGAGCTGCATATCGATATAAATGTTCGATTTCGATATTTCGCTCTCTTCGCGCGCGATTTCTCTTCCTGTTCTTACTTTGCAGTTTCGTGTTTCGTTCATTGTTTGTTGATTTTGCGTATTGAATTAAATATGTTTCCTTTGGAATATATTTTCCAACAAAATAAATTGTTGTGTTGATATTAACATTATTTTTTCAATTTATTCCTAGATATTTAGAATAGTTTATTAATGGTACTCAGTTAAATTAATAATTTTAATTAATTAAATTGGTAATCTAAAGAGGAACCCCAAAATTAGCCGAAAATACGCCCCCTGTCTTGCGCCTAACGTAGTTTTTGAAGGAAAGAACATAAATTGAAGCAACAAAGCTCAAAATAATCGTCAATGCATGCTGTAACCGGGTTTGTCATTAGTTTACCCTTACAACCACTTTTAACGCTGGAAAATTGAAAATCTACTTCTAATTGTCTCTACGTCCATTCTTCTTACATACCATAGACTAGTTTTCAATAGTTTTTCATCAAACAGTGACGCTTTGACTCTTGAAAATCAAAAAACTACCCCTATGAGGGGGTAGAAAATACGTCATAAACGAGAATGTATATAAAATATTTTTGAATTATTTTTCCCCATAGATAGAATCAATTAGTGTCAATGTATAATAACTACGTTAATTCTACTTACTTAGCACCATTTCAAGCCATACAAACCATAAAACTACCCCTACAAGGGGGTCAAAAATATTTCATGACTAAGAACAAGGATAAAATATTTTATAATTTTTTCTTCTTCTTTAAATATGGTCACGCTAGTGCCAATCTATAATAACTTCGTAAATTATTCTTACTCAGCACCATTTCAACCCCTAGAATCCCGAAAACTACCCCTATCAGGGGGTGGAATGTTAACCGGTACTATAAAAGTAGGTAGAATAGTTTTCAATAGTTTTTCAGCAAACAGTGACGCTTCGACTCTTGAAAATCTAAAAACTACCACTACAATGAGTTATTGGGTTATGGGTTATATAACCCTATATAGTGAAAGTGCGTGCATACACATGTACAAACACAAAAACATACAGTTATATTTGGAAGCATCTTCACTATATAGGGTTATATAACCCATAACCCAATAACTCATTGTAGGGTTTTTTTTTTAATTTTCAAGAGTTGAAGCGTCACTGAGTAAGTATAATTGAGGTACATCTTATACTGTTATGATGAAAAACTATTAGACACTATTTCACCTACTTTCATAGTACCGGTGTAGTTTCCAACCCCTGATAGGGGTAGTTTTTCGGTTTTTATGTGTTCAAATGGTGCCAAGTAAGTAGAATTAACGTAGTTATTAAACATTGACACTAATTGATTCTATCTATGGGGGAAAAAATAATTCAAAAATATTTTATAAACATTCTTGTTTATAACGTATTTTCACCGCCTTATAGGGGTAATTTTTCGATTTTCAAGAGTCGAAGCGTCACTGTTTGATGAAAAACTATTGAAAACTATTCTACCTACTTTTATAGTGCCGGTGTTCTTTCCACCCCATGATAGGGGTAATTTTAGGGTTTTTAGGGGTTAAAATGGTGCTATATAAGAAGAATGGACGTAGAGACTATACGTTAATATACCAACGCGATCGTACCAACATAAAAACATAGTTAAAAGCCATTTCAATCACGTTCTTATATGCATGAAGAACTTTTCACTCCTAATTATGGTTAGTTTTTCAATTTTTCAGTGTTAAAAGGGGTTTGAAAGGTAAACTAATGACAAATTCGGTTTCAGTATGCATTGACGATCATTTTCAGCTTTGTTCTTCCATCAATTTATATTCTGCCCTTCAAAAACTACGTTGGGCGCAAAAAAGGGGCGGATTTTGGGGTCCTTCTTTAGAGATAATCTTGTGCCCATGCGACTGGATTAATCGTATCCGCCTGACCGTACAAAAACGGACGTGAATGGATACAATCTGGATTAATTGCATCAGAAAGACCGTACAAAACACGGACATGATCGAACATTATCCGGATTGATCGCCTCCTTCAGACCGTATACATAACCCTGCTAAAAAGTTCGGATAAGTTTCGGATTCCGCAATTAAAATATTGAATATGACTCGGAGCACCAAAAATGGACCGTTTCGACCGACACACTCAGCGTGCGATATTCTGCGTTAGTGATGTGCGTCATATGAAGTAGTGTCAAGTTAAGCTATAGAAATAGGTTTGTGCATCAAATAAATCAAGAATGCGTTTCTCGCATGTAAGCTGCTTATATAACTTTGTTTTATCAAATATATTTTTATTTTTATTTATTTAAGAAGAGTTCCTAGGGCTAAATAGCCCTATAAGGAACAGGTGATACATATTACTATTAAAATGCGACGGCGATCGATTTGTCGACTGACATCAAAAATAGGTATTGAACATAAGTAAATAAATAAACTATAATACACATGATTAGATGCGGGCTGTCAACAGAAGGATACTATAAATATACATACGCAAATATACATACTTAAAAGTAAATACGCATTCGTACACACACTCATATATATTTTTAATTAAGAATTTAAGTGTTACCAATGTGCAATTTCGAGGGTAAGATTAGATGCATTAAGTAAGTAACCAAAAAGGACTTTTCTGAAGTCAAATTGTGAAGGTGAATTTCTAATGGTTATAGGTAGTTTGTTCCAAAGGTGAGCACCACAAATAAGAAAAGACCTTTGCATTTTACACATGCGGTGTGACTGACTTTTTAGTACTGTTTTCCTTTCACGGAGTTTGGCATGTGTTGGTTGATCTTTGTCAATAAAATGGAACAGGTTAAGAAGATATTGCGGCGCTTCATTACTGCCCTTTTATTACTCACCTGGTTATAAAGCAAATTACCCATAAAAAATTTTCTTCTGTTGGTCACGTTCAGAAGTCCTGCTTTTCTCTATACTGAGTAATATGTTCACGTTTGGGGATGGCATAGATGAACCGAATGCAAGCATTAAGCGTACACTCAAGCTTGGCATTCAGTTCATTAGTAATATCGTTATATACTACACAGCCGTAGTCAAAGAAGGGAAGGATCAGGCTTTTAACTAGGATACGCGTTGAGGTAGGAAGTGATTCTTTATTCCTGTCAAGCTGGTGGAGGACTCTAAAGGTTTTCTTTGAAATATCCGCAACTTGTTCATTCCAAGTAAGACAGCCATTAAGAATATAGACTAAATCTTTCACAGAGTCCATAAAGGGGATAAGACGTCCATCGATCAAGAGAGGAGGTAGGGTTGCAATTGTTTCAAGTGATGGAGAGGAAGAACATCTTATGATTATAGCCATAGTTTCAGCAGGGATAAGAGTGAGGCCACGTGTCGAAGCCCACTGCACCAGTAGATCAATATTCGCCTGAAGCTTTTGAACTAAGCTTCTCAGAATGGCAATAGGCCCGGAATGGTAAAGCTTAAAGTCGTCAGCATATTTGTGATAGTTGCAATGACGAAGTTCACTACAAAGTTCAGAGGTATAAATATTAAATAACGTGGGTGCAAGCGTGGATCCATAAGGAACACCCCTCTTAACTTCCCCACAATCAGACCGCTCGCCATTGATAATTTGTACTTTTAAGAACGATTACTAAGATAAGATTCAAAACATTTAACAACCATATTCGAAAGGTGAAGCGATTTGAGCCAAGTTAATAGTAGTTGATAATAGTATAGAGGAATAAGATTGAGTGTTGAATAGAAGAAATCACATTGTCTAAATCGTCAACAATCATCAGGTCAATCCATGTACTAGAATGATCAATGTGGTGTGTGGTATCATGGGAAACTATAGATAATCCGGCAGAGAATACTACTGATTTTAAATAGTAATAGTTTCGAGTTCCCTGTCATATGAGGCCTTCGTAAAAAGTTACTCAGCAGTAGGCTATTTGGTAAGAGGACCCACTCCCACCTGTATACCCCTTAAGCTGTCATGAATATTGAGACAGACCCCACCTCCTCTTCTCTCATCTCTATCTCTGCGGAAAAGTGTGTAATGATCAAGTGCTACGAGGCTCGAAGGAATGTTAGGCGTGAGACAGGTCTCAGACACGGCTATGATTTGATAGGAACAGGACATAAAGTGAAGTTTAAATTCAAGGTAATGGGCAGGCAAAGACTGAGCGTTAACGTGATAAATATTTAAGGTTTCCATTATGAGAGTGATAGGTAAAGTTCAATATAGTTAAAAATAGAAGTGTCTGAAATTCGTAAATAAGTTGAAAATTCCTTTCCGTGAAGCTAAAGTAACAGAGAGTAATAACTAAGCAAATCCCGTTCACTTGATCGTGATGTACAAAGAAAGTATAAAAAAGGTCAATTTGTAGAGGCACTGCAAGGCTGAATCAGCGCAATAAAAAATCAAAAATTG
This sequence comes from Andricus kollari, assembly GCA_932074435.1. Lineage (NCBI taxonomy): Eukaryota > Metazoa > Arthropoda > Insecta > Hymenoptera > Cynipidae > Andricus > Andricus kollari. The sequence continues at coordinate 12,253 of CAKNWW010200928.1, forward strand.
TTGATATTTAACTTCAGAAGGCACAGTATCCTAAATAGCCAGCATGCAGCAATATATAAAATATGACGAATATTTACATATGTAGAAGTAACATAAACGATAGAGTAGTGCTAATGATTGACTAGAAAAAATTATCAAACAGATAACGGACTTAGAGAGTAATTGCTATTGTAGTCCTTTGACAGATTGTATATGCGACAGGTGCATTCTTGGCCAACTATCTGCCGGCAATCCACAGGTATTTGATTTCTCTCTCTCTACGAAGACCGAGAGCAATGGCATAAATCTTTCTATTCAGTGGTGTTAATGCCTTCTCGTTACCAGTTTATCCCATATTCAAAGTAGAGAAGTCTCTCTTAACCTTACATTTTGCAATAAATTCATACCGTAGATCTTGTCTTGCAAATTTGGCTATTCACATTTAGAGCCCTGGCGACAGATTGAATGGAGGCCATGAGGTCTTCGTTAGGCTTCATGGGGAGACCATGAATTTCCAGCGTCGTATGCAGGGCAGCTTGCTCGTTGACACTGAGCGCGTACTCAAGAGTCACCACTTTGGCTTTAAAATCTTTATCTTCCTTCTTGATAAGTTCAATTTCATCATTTTGCACTTTGGAGTCGGATTCCAACAAGTCGATACGCCTAGAGTTATCTTGCCGAGGGTAGAGTACCAGCACTTTCCGTGGCAACGACGGAGGTCCCAGGGTTCGCACTTGAATTGCCATACTGCCGCAGAGGTGGCACTAGTGGACAATGGAGAATATAACTTGCAGACCAAGTCCATTTGACTCTTTTTAAGTTTTTCAAAAGATTTTTTTGAGATTCCGAAATTAGCACAGACCAAATGCGCTAGATTTCCACACTTGTGATCCCCCTCTGGATATAACTATTTTACACTCTGAACACGCACCCATACTTCTGCAGGAAATACAACCGTTACAGTTACGCATAAACAAAAGTGCGAAAACAAGAAACAATTAAGTGAGTTGAAACAAAGTGACAATGCTTTATAGAACAAGGAGCGGCAAATTTACACGTCCGTATCCGATTTTGCAGGTCGGCCCATTACACAGCACCACAAAATCTAAACCCTTGCAACAAAGGCCAGACTAGGTGGGTCTTATATTTTCGGGGTCTCCGAATTCGAATCCGTTGTCCGTTTGGTCCCATCGGGTTAGATTCAAGGTCAATTCAAGGTCAAACCTACAAAATTCATCGCTACCCAGATAAGCCAGGGTACCTATAGGTTTTCAGGGTCGCTGTATTCGAATCTGTTGTCAAGGTCAGTTCAAGGTCAAACTTACAAAATTCATCACTAGCCAATTAATTATGGTAGCTATAGTTTTTCGGGGTCACTGAATTCAAATTCGTTGTCCATTTCGTCCCATTAGGTCAGGTTGAAGGTCAGTTCAAGGTCAAACTAACCATATTCATCGGTAACCAATCAAGTCAGGGTACCTATAGGTTTTCGGGGACTCTGAATTCTAATCCGTGGTCCGTTTGGTTTGACCTTAAACTGACCTTGACCCTAACCTGTTGAGATCAAACGGACGATGGATTTGAATTCAGCGACCCCGAAAACATATAG